>JAIUCV010000983.1:0-222135 GCA_026724425.1 Erythrophleum ivorense
TAGGTTGGTTTTTCACTAGCATTCGTTATCCACGAGTCTGCAAACCCTCATATTGGTAAGAGGAATTATGTTCAATCCCCTTTTGGCACATGCGTTTTGAGAGTGCCAATTTTCTAACTTAATTTCATATCTTATCCTGATGATGTCCTGGTAGCCGTCTTGGGGCGTCTTCCAGGCACCACTGTGTACAGAAACATAAAGCAGTATCCAGAGGCGTACACATACAACGGGATTGTGATTGTGCGAATTGATTCTCCTATTTACTTTGCCAACATAAGCTACATAAAGGACAGGTGAGAGAGGCATTTGTTATTCCTTGTGCTATGAATGAATATATAGAAATAATAACAAGCCAACTTTTACCAAAGTGCAGGCTACGAGAATATGAAGTTGCTGTTGACAAATACACAAACCGGGGACCGGAGATGGAGGAGAATCTCTTTTGTTATCCTGGAAATGTCTCGTAAGTCGCTAGATATATCCGTCGAGTCTGAATTATTCATGTTTTGAAGAGAATACAGAAACCACCCTAAACAAAATACAAACACTTTCGCAGCTGTTACGCACATAGACTCGAGCGCGGTGGAAGCCTTGAAAGAGCTGTATCAGGAGTACAAAACAAGGGACATTCAGCTGGCGATTTCGAATCCGAACAAAGATGTTCACATGACGATAGCAAGATCAGGAATGGTGGAGCTTGTTGGAAAAGAATGGTACTTTGTGAGGGTACACGACGCGGTACAGGTGTGTCTTCAATACGTACAGAGCTCTAACTTGGAAGACAAGAAACCAAGTTTCTTGAGAAGGTTTGGGAGCGGCAACAACAACAGTTCATCATACGCTGATCTTCAATCCTCCAACACTCTGTTGAAGGAGCCATTGTTGTCAATGGACAAATAAAGCATCATCTAGTGTAAGTAACTATGTTGTATAGTTGTTGGTTGCGATTTTTTTGAAAACAAAACCATCTACATTGTTTGTATCACACATAAAACATTGTTACACTACTTTTACCGGACAAATACAAATTTATCCAAATAAAAATAGACCTTTTGTGACATTGGAACAGAGCAATCATCGTTTGCTACCACACTTAGTCGAAAGAAATTAGTATTTGGTTAGAAATGAAAAGAATGGCTCCTTCAATACTGGCAATTTATGGCGTTATAAACGATACGGATTGTTTTTTCTTTTTTAATTGATTGAAACTTGAAAAAAAAAAAAAAAGGAATAAAATGAAGCCCAAGAATCTCTCTGGCCCTTATCACTTTCAAGACCCATATCGAAATAGAATGAAGTAAGGGTACAAAATCCTGGATTTCACAAGAGCCCTGGGATCCGATCGATCCGGTATCTCCTCTGGACTGTTGGAATCTTAGACGGCGGCGGCAATGGTTGATGTAAAACCTCATTTGTTATCATCCAGAGCAGCAGGCATCACCAATCTCTTCAGCTTGTTGTAGCATAGAAACTGGAAACTCGAAACTTGTTCTGGATTTAGAAGTGAAACAGGTTTTACTTTTCTCCCACTGAATGTGTGATTTGATCGCTCGTACGGGTCGGCTCCGGCAGCGCTACGAGAATGGCTGCCGCCTCATTGCTGGGTACCGTATTTGAACCCTCCTTGGATTTGATTTCGCTAAGCTGTGCCTTTTTTTTAATTGTACTGGCTTTAACACGATGACTCTAGGCGTTATGTGATTCCTTCTCATTGATTGCATTAACTGTGGATCTTTGACCACTGATCCTGAGTATTACCTTGATTCAGATGTTTATCTTACCCATCTGTTTTTTTCCTTTTTCTGATATTTGGTATGTGTGCATTCAGGTGCATTCCATTCAGATATAGAAACTCAGAAGAAGTTGGCGACTCTGATAGTGGGAAGCTTGTTGAAGTGTTAATGATCAGTTCATCTAGTGGACCTGGACTTTTGTTTCCCAAGGTACACAAACAAAGCATTAGCGTTTCTTTGGCTTAGAAAGTTTCATGTTCGATTTGGATTTGATATAGGGAGGGTGGGAAAATGATGAGACAGTCAGGGAGGCTGCAGCTAGGGAAGCTGTCGAAGAAGCAGGAGTCCGGGGGATTTTAATGGTATAAACCCATCTTTATCAGATCTTATGTATGCCTAGTGGCAAGCGGGACTGACTTTTGTAGAAATTAACTTGTAGGATTTGTTGGGAGAATACGAGTTCAAGAGCAAGAGTCACCAAGACGAGTTTTGCCCTGAAGGTGTATGTAAAGCGGCAATGTACGCGCTCTATGTCAAGGAAGAGCTCGAGTCATGGCCGGAGCAGGAAACGAGATGTCGGACATGGCTCACAATTCCTCAAGCATTAGAGAAATGTCGGCACGCATGGATGAAATGTGCCTTGGAAGAAGGCTTCTGTAAATGGTACCATGACAAAGGACAACAATTACTCCAATAACCAACCCCGCTTGTCTTTTCTTTCTCACATTCATTTTTTTTTTTGCCAACATAGGACTTTCTTTTTGTTTAGTACGACTTTTTAGTTTTAATTATTTGTTCCTTTGCCATCTAAGAAATTAAGAATACAGTGAGTACTTGCATGTTTTGAAGAACTGAAGGTTACTCATTGAAATGAAAAGACTTGTTAATAACACTAACGAAAGCTGCCCGTACATTCGATTCATTGTTTTATACAAAACAAAAAAGGAAAATATATAAACGAGGATATGAACAAAAAGAGATGTGAGATTTGAAAGGTGGTGTCTAGACATGATAATAGATGATACAGCCCTAAATATCTCCTACCACTCTATAGTTTTTAACTTTATTAACAAAAATATTAATAAATCATCATCATCATCATCTTGAGAGATACAAAGAGATAGAGATGGATAGATATAAGAGTACCTGTTGGCACAAGGGCTTGGAGAGTTTTCTGTCTTTGTAATGCACAGAGCAGCCCTCATGCATTGCCTAATGATCAATCTTCCAGGTTCAAAACATAATCATACACAAAGGGAGGTTTAGCCAGAAGTTTCATCTAGAACTATATCAGCAGGATCACCAATCCATGGCCGGCCTTCTCTCCACAGGAATTTTATTCTCAATTTACCATTTGCATCAACTCCCACAACATGTCCTTTACTTGCATGTGTCTCCATTCCCCAACCCCACCGAGGCGTAACCAGTCCGTCCTTTATCTTAACCCGGTCTCCGATTCTGAACGGCCTTATACGTTCCATTTCCCCGGCTTTGCAAAGCCATAGCTTGTCTAGGAAACAGAAAGATACCCATAAGTCTCCATCCTCCATTCTGTGAACCACCCCTGTGCTTGAAGGGTTCACCTCTCCCCACTGGTAACTGGGTGTTGAGATGCTCGGCTTAACTCTAACCCAGTCCCCAATTTTGAGCTCTTCTTCTTCTATGGTTTCCACTTCTGATGGGTCGAGCATCCATGTTTTAGAGCCGGCTGGTGTGTATATTCGTAGCTTACCATCCGCATCAATGGCTGCTATGGTTCCTACACTCCCGTGGCTATGACCTGACCAACCAAACCTAGGCTGTTTCACTGCCAGATTGACTCTAGTTTTTTGCCCGACTGCAAGCTTCTTTGCTTTCTCTAGATGCGAAGAGGGACCCGCCCATCTTTCTTGCTCGCCACAAAACGAAACGGAAGTGGTTCCGTCCCACTCGTCTTTCTCATATCCTACTCCATGCACTACACCAACACTTCCTGGTCCTATGGACTTCCAACTAGGAACACCTTCTCTAAGTCTTACCCATTCTCCAACTTCAAACATAGGCTCGACTTCTAAGTCTGCTGGATCTCCTCTCCACAATCCAGGCAATCCAAAGAAAGCAACCCTTACCTCTCCATCAGCATGAACAGTGGTTATGATGCCTCTTGAATCGGGCTTAGCTCCTCTCCAGCCCCATCTTGGTTCTGTTAAGCCCTTCTGGAAATGCACAAACTGGCCAACTTTGAGAGCTGGAATCTTCTCTAAGTCTGTGTAATGAGTATTCCATCTTCCTTTCCGGAAACAACAAGCCAGCTCCAAGTAACCTGTTTCCTGTATGCTGTGAACGACAGCAATACTCTCCCTTCCTACATTAAACCAATCATAGCTTGGTCTTGTTCCCAGGCTTGGCTTTGAGCGCACCCAATCACCGACTTCAAAACCTGAGAGCAGCTCTGCATCTCCAGGTGAAACCTTCCACAATGTCTGTCTACCAATCACCTGCGCCTACAGGAGAACAAAAACAATCCAACCCTCGATTTTGAATTAAAGCGAAAACAAAAAGCTGAGGACAGCCCATCCAATTTGGGAAATGATCTATTGCGGAAACTTACACTCAGAGTCCCATCCATGTCGATTCTCATTATTTTACCGATAGTTGCTGGAGTCTCATTTGACCATCCAAGTCGTGGTTGAGTGATGGATGGTGTCATATGAATCTCTTGCCCCACATGAAAGGGTAAAACATTTTCAACATCTGTCACAGAACATGAAAAAGGCTTGCTCCTGAAACAGAAAGCTATCCCCACATCACCATCTTCATCTAAGCTGTGCACCACACCAATACTATTTCGAGTAATGTCTTCCCATCCATATTTCGGGGATGACACAGACGCCTTCACTCTGACCCAGTCACCAACCTGCTTGTGGTACAGAGGCTCAGTGTTAAAAATATGAAAAGCTCTTGACATGCTGAACATCTAACTGAGATGCATTTAAGAATAGACAAGCAAACTTTCTTATCCTTGTAACTCCATGAGAGAACCAGCTTTACCTTGAAATCATCAATCTTTTCCATGTCTGAAGGATCTGCCTGCCATGGTATAGGTCGGTTTGGTATTTCAATAATAAGGAGACCATCATTCTCTATTTCACTAATTTTGCCAACACTGTGATGAGTTTCACCACCCCAAGCATATCGAGGTTCAGCAACTGACCGCTTTACGCACACCCGATCACCAATCTATAACATTAAGAAAATCGTTGGATTGAACTTCTGATATGTAGTAAAAGACGGTTTGTAAGACATTTACATAATAGCATATTACCCTGAAGGGAGCAACGGGTTCAACTTCCTCGGGTTCACAATGCCAGGGATTTGGAAGATAACTCAACTCCACGAGGAGGCTGCTATCTGGCCTTACACAATAAACAATCCCCATACTCCCTGGGACAACAGATCCAAAACCATGTTTTGCTGAAGTCAGATTCTGACGGATACGGACCCAGTCCCCAACTTTGAACTCTTCCACACGTTCCATTTCAGCAGGATCAGCTTTCCAGCCTCGAGATGCTCCAGGAAACCCAACTCGTAAGATCCCATCCTCATCAACACATAAAACAGTACCGACACTATCACGTGATTGGCCACGCCAACCAAACCTAAAATGAAATCAGTCAACACCATACATGGTTATAACCCCAGTAAAATGAATAACACCATGATTTCTAACAGCTTATCTAGCTCCAACTTGATAGTTTTGGCTGGTTTAGAACCGAAGCTTAATTATTCAGGACCATAAAGACAAACAAGACAAAGAGGACGCTTTTACAAGTCAGAGAAAAATTCACGGTAGAAAATGTTTCATCCAAGATATAGGGCATAGAAAATGTGCATACAGGGAAAGCACTTGCAAACCTTGGCTCTTTGACATCTGTTCTGAGTCTAACATGCTGGCCCCTGTCCAATGGAATCAACTTAACAACTTCATTTGCCAACACACGAGCTTCACCAGAACAAAATGCGATAATCATGTCCTCCTTCTCAAGAATGGTTTGCACAAACCCCACACTCTTAGGTTTAGCACCTTGCCAACCATGTAAGGGTGTTGTTATGCCTCTCTTGAACTTCACCCAATCCCCTATCTCATAGCTGTAAATTTGAAACCACTGTCAGTTAACTGTATTAAAGGTGCATAAAAGCAAAGATATCAGAAGAAGTCCTCACATTGTAGGTGATAGATGAACTCCCCTTTTTAGTAGTGCCTCCATCAGATCCTCTGAAATCCATTCTCTTGGAAGGGCTTCTAAGAAGTCGCGTACTGTCTTGCCCACTGTTATTAACAATTATATAACTTATGATCATAGGAAGGAAATGACAATGGCAATTCAAAATGCTAGCTTTTTGAAGTATATTTTTGTGTGAGTGGATTTCAAAACCCCTGGCATGAAACTAACATTACCCAGTGCGATGAATCTAACCCTTTATTTCAAGTATTTCATATTTATAACAGCAACAAATTAGTGCTTGCCTGTGGTTTCTGACGTCCACAGCAGCATCAGGACTCCTAAGCATCACAATTAACCAGTCAAGGTTTTCACGTATCATCTTTGCTGCATCTGCTGCTATATGGAATGCGTTGTCTCCTTCATCATCCTTATAATAATTAAAACAGAAGAAGAGAAGTCAAGTGACAAAGTAAAAAGAGCACATGTTGAAAGCCAGCTAATAACATGAAGACTTACCCAATGTGGAACCTACAAACATCAGATGCACAAAGCCTTGCCAGTAATTTTGCAAAAAACATATTTTCTGAACCATGATATTCATAGCTACTTAAACACCGATTGGAACAGTAATGATTGTCAATTAAAATAGCCTATATTACTTTTACCTATGTTCAAGGAACTGATCATCATTATGCAGCAATAAGAAACGATGGACCCAAAGAACCATTTATATTTCTATCAATAAGTCAAAACGATAGACCCAAATTACCGTTTCCAACCAAAAAAATGAAAGACAAGTAGAAGAAGTCTTGTTCAGATTGACAAAATTCAAGCCTTAGGATATGGTTAAGCTTAGCCTCTCTGTATTTTAAATACTTAATGCCTCCAAGATAAGAATATATAGTCTTGGCAGTAAAGGAGATTGTCAATAACAAATAACTCTTAAAACCTAAGGGAGCATGCAAATTTACCTGTATATTGCAGTCCGAACCAGATTCCAGAAGTAGGCTAACACAGGCATTCGCCCCTCTGGCCAAAGCCATATGAAGGGGAATTGTATTGTGAACATTCCGGATGTTCGCATTCACACCAGCATCGAGAATAACCTATCAATTTAGACAAATGTGGTTGGCTGTAAGACAGAATATAGTAATTCAAATGAAAGAGATGACTGAAATGTAGTAAAACCTATAAAAACTGAACATACTTGGCACTGCATTCTTGTTTTTTCCCTCAATAACTACCACTACGATTTTTGATTCACACCATGTATTATTTACTTCATTGATAGGGAAAACGTTCAACTCTTAGATTTAAGAAATGTATGTCCATCAACACTGACAACATAATGTAATTCTATTTTTCCTCTTTAAAACATCAACTTTGACACATTAGTGGTAGGAAAGCATCTTACTCTCACAAGTTCCACATTGTTAGCCATAGCAGCAGTATGCAACGCTGTTCGCCCATGCTGAGAATCTTGCGCAGTCGGATCTGCGCCAGCCGCAAGCAATATCTGGACTAGCTCTCTACCTTCTGCAGCAGTATAAATGCTTAGTAAAATGATTTACAAAACAATTTTTCAAATAACATCCATTTTCGTGTGTACAAAACTACAAGTAACGGGTCTTTTAGATTTACTACAAAAAAAAACATTGGAAATGTTGCTTAAAAGTATCATTATCGTATGTGGATGGCCGTAACCATAGTTTCTAACAATAAAAGATAAAACCTCTAGAGGTCTACATAATGTCTTATTCGCTAAAATTGGCATTGCCAAAAAGCACTGGACTCGAATAGATAACATCAATATTGTCAAACTTCTACGAAGCAAATTACCAAACAAAAGATACTATGATATCATCATTACCCTTTTCATGATCTTTCCTTGTCGCAGCAGCCATACACAGAGCAGTGCCAACTGGACTTGGAATATTAATTGCCTGAGAAATTTCTTCTGGACTGGAAACTTCCACCCATCTCCTGATAACAGCAACGTTCCATATTGCTACACACATATGTAACGGCCTGAAACAAACATAGCAGTATAAAGATCTATCACATAAACAACAGAAAAAAAGTTTCAAATGGAATATGTTTTCCTAAAAGAACCATGATTATAACAAATATAGAACACTTTAAGGAGTACAGGGGCAACTACTTCATTGTGGCTTATCCAAAAAGGTGAACGTAATGGACATGTTTTAGCAGGCACAATCTACTAATCAAGATAAGTTCTAAAGTAGAAGCAAAATAGGAGTATAAGGACTAAGAAAAGAAAAGAAAAAAAAACAGAATCAGTTTCTATATTTAGAACTAGCTTTAAAAAGGCTCAGTAGTAACCTAGTCAGTGCCAGATCTTATGGTGGCGTATGCCTAGCATACAAGAGTTCAGTTTTGTACTTACGTCAGGCCCTTTGCATTTGAAATGGCCATTGATCTAGATCCCCCATTTTCCAATATAACAACGGCACAATCTGTGTATTTCTTGGCAACAGCTCGATGTAGCACAGTTTCACCTTCATCATCCACTGCATTTGGATCAGCTCCAGCTACCAGCAATTCCTATCAATAAGCAGAAAGTAAACATTTACATGATAATAGATATAAGACTAGCCTAAGTTCCAATATACTTCAGATTAGTGTAAGATTTGTGAAGATGTGGTGGAAGCTTCAAAGTGACTGTTAACTTCCTCGGGAGCAGAGACTTACACGCATACAATCAGGTTGACCATGGTACGAACACACATGAGCAACAGATGGGCCTGATCCTTCCCGCAGTCTGGACCTAACATTAGCCCCCTTTTTTATGAGTACATGAACACATTGTGGAGATCCGGCTGCTAAAGCAAAGACAAGAGGAGGATCCCCATCTTTGTCCACAATATCTACATTCGCCTCCCCATGTTCTAAAATAGCCTCCACAAGTTCGACACTGCCACGTCTGCAAGCTAAGTGAAGAGCAGATTGACCATCAGAGTTTTGCGCCTCTAATAGAAATCGCACAGCGCTTCCAGATGCAGCCTTTGCTAGTATATTTCTACTCCCAAACAAAGACAAAACCAATGTAGTTGAGAAAAGTTGTTTATAGCTAGTCAAATCAAAAGGATTAACTTAAAATTCCTAACAGATACCAACCTTACACCCTCAACGTCTCCCTCCAAAACAGCCCGATGTAGGTTGTTAGGGTTATCCTGTAAGACCCCGATGTTAGTCGCGCGAGTTTCTTCTACAATGTTTACTCCACATACTTTAGTAAACCCACTACGTCATACACAAAATAATAAAATTGTTAGGCGAGAGAATACAGACATGACGACACAAGCAATCTTAGCCATTGGTGCTATATTAATTTACAATTGTTTAACACAAGTGAAGCAGTCTTCTTTACTGAGACTTATAAAAACTCTTACTTATCAGGGCTTGCTGAAGGGCTGCGTGGTATCTCTTGAAGATGACGAAGAAATGTAGCAAGCATTGCATTAAAAGTTGGTCTTTTCGACGGTTTAAACTGAAGACATTCACCAATCATTTTCCATAATTCTCGAGGGATTCCTACACCCACTATACGTTCATACTGTGGTGGTACTTTCCGGGCTTTGACAACAGCTTGAAAAATTTCTTCTCTACTAAGACCATCCCACCTGGAAAATTAAGTGATAATTAGCACAATGGCGGACACAAAACACAAGTGAAATATGCAGTAGGAAGAGGCTTCACATACGGAGTGGAGCAGTGCACATCTCTACCAACGTACAACCAAAACTCCATGCATCTGACTCTGGAGATACACCACTTGCATCCTCCCAAAAAAGTTTTTTCACTGGCCCCCAAGCCTCTGGTGCGGTGTGTACTGTGGACTGAGTGTTATACAGTCCGTGCATAGAGTGATTTTCGAGGAATCAAACTCTGGTCGATTTTTCTGGCATGTTGGCTTCTTCAAGATGGGAGCAAGCCCATAATCAGAAACCACAGCATTGCCACTTGCATCCAAAAGAAGATTGGAAGGTTTTATATTCATACATATAACACCTGCTGCATGGAGTTCTGCAACCCCTCGAGCAACATCAGCCCCATATCTACAGTTGGTAAAAATTTCATATCACAACAAGAGCAATGGAATAACAGTATGGTCACTGGAGGAGTTTTCTAAGTTGAAAACACTAAACGAATGAATTAGAGTGCTAAGCACCAGAACATCCAAAAGTAAAGCTATCTTAGCAGTTGCCTTTAAGCAAATGACACCAGGTTTTCGTTGCTATTTTCACAATAATCTGAAAATCTACGCACTTTCTATATATTTCGAACAGCAATTACGAAAAACCAAGTCGGGTTTAGTCCAGCAAATTCCAATCAGGAAACAGGCAATCAAAGTTTGAAACTTTATACAGAGAAATGATCACAGCAAAGCAAGAGATTAGGCATAGAGTAGAGGAGAATCAATAGAGAACCTTAGGATCTGCTCTAAAGTGAGCCTGCCTTCATTGCGTTGCATTTCAGACTGAACAGACCCATAGCACCTGTCCATCAAAAGACAAAGAGATCCATCCATCTTCACAACCCCATGGAAAGTACAAACATTCCGACACCACATGGATGCCTTGCGCAAGCTCTCAAGCTGTCCCTGCATCCAATCTACATCCATTTCCTTCGTCAAAGACATCTTTTTCACCGCCACACGGTGCTTACACCTTCCACCACCGCCTGCAACAGTCGCATCCCACATCTCAACTCCTCCGGGACTACTGCTCTCTTCTCCAATCTGCTTCACCAGCTTTATCTCCGGGTGAGCTCCGACCTCGATCACTGGACCACAGGAGCTACTATGCGAGCTGGAGGCGTGGAATCCGCGGGCGGAACGAGCAGCTCCGTCTTCGTCGCTTCCGTCATCTTCATCCTCTTCATCCTCATCGTCCGTGTAATCGGCAGTCGAAGTTTCCGCCGCCGGATGCGGCGTGAATGAGGGCAAGCATAGCGTAGTTCTTCCGCAGACCTTGGACAGAGTTCCCGACAACGGAAACCTGGCGGCAACGGGGACAAGTGAGGGTTGTGTCGGCAGAGGTAGAGAACATCTTGGACAAGCAATCCTTGCAGAAGCCATGACCGCATTGAAGCAATAAAGGAACTCTCTCGTCCTCATTATACCGCGTGTGGCACACGGAACAACAAGGCACCTTGGTCCTCGCCACCATGAGAGCTTAGAAGGAGAAAGCCCTAAATTTTATCCTGGGGAAGGTCGCGAGATCAGAGAGTAGAAGGAGTGTGAAAAGGGAATCACTTTTGAGAGCTGCTCAGAACATAATATCGAGAATAAAGTCTACAAAGTCGATCCAGATCACGGAGATGAGCACAGATCCATGGAGTTGAAAAGGGGAATTTGGAAGGTAGATCAAAAATTGCTGGGAAAATCAGACACGTTGAGTCGAGCAAGAAAAAATTGTAAGAAAATGTGAAAAAGGTTCTTCCTCAGGGTTTTATATGATGATTTTTTTCTTTTCCTTTTTCTGTTTTGTTTACAATTTTTGTTATTTTATTGAGGAAGGAAGAAGGTTTGGTGCGAGTCGAGAGCCCTGCTGGTTCATCGGCTTTGACGGGTTGGTGCCTTTGGAGTTGAGCCAGAACCCCAACCCAAACGAGTAATTGTCAACAGCAATCAGATTATTATATGTGTGTGAACCACACCCTTTGAGTCCTTGACCATAAGGAAAATAAAATATAGTATCTTATTATTATGGAAATAGGAAAATATATTTTCTTTATCATAACCTGAACCTAATCATCTTCTTGTTTCCTTTTATAACTTTCTTTGTGTGATTCAATCTCTTAACTACCTCATTCTGACGTGGTAAGTACATGTGTTTATGCTTCTGATCAATCAGTCTTTTATGTCTTCAGTTTTTCTCCATTTTGATTTTCAACTCAAAACAAACTTTGAAAATTCTTCATTTTAAGTCATTAGAATAGTCATCTAGAAATGATAAGCTACTGTACTGGCAATTAGAGGACATCAAGATTTCCATCTACCCATCTCTAGTCATGCATCTTTAGACTATGACTATCAAACATTTGTTTCAAGTAGACTATGTTACCAAGTGAATTTGATTAACAAATTGGTCAATTGCAGTATCATCAATCATAGCAATTGAGTATAACATGATCACCTACACTATAAATCAATTAGCAGCTTGACTCTTCGATCTTTTACACTGAATCTTGGACATACAACATTGATCTTGTCCAGATTTATGAACCATAACATCGTAACTATCATCCATAAATCTATCTACAAGCTTTCCTAAATAGTTTCCATTAACACATAATCCACTAATACAACACACTTGATCGCCGTTTAACTTTATGCTCTTTTGATTCTCCAGTTACCAACCAAATGATTCCTAACATAATATAATATTTTTTTTTTTTTGTTATTCTTAAAAATATTCGATTGAACAGCAAAAAGAAGCATTTCTTAATTTTATTTTCTCCCGCTTTATGCTCTCTCTCCTTCACTTCTCCACTTCTCTAACTGTCCCCTTTCCTCTCAAACCCTAACGAAAATCCCAGCTCTGCTCTTCGAATTCTCCATTTTTCACTCAGCAATGGCACCCATTGATCCTCACTCTTTCACCGACTCCTCTCATCCTCTCACCACCCATGTCGTTCTCTCCCTTTACCTCGATTTCAACACCTCCATCATCCATGGCTCCGCTCTCCTCTCTCTCTCCTCCGCCTTCTCCGGCAACCTGTCTCTTGATTCCCGGTGCATCTCCATCGATACGATCCTCGATCCCCAAACTCTCGAGCGTCTTCCTTTCTCCGTCTCCGCTGAACCGGATCGAATCCGAGGCACCGAAGTAATCGTAGTCCTCTCTGGTCAATCTTCAGTGCTGGTCGTCTACTCCACGTCGCCTTCCGCCTCCGCTCTCCAGTGGCTATCGCCGCTTCAAACCTTCTCCAAATCGCACCCCTACGTCTACACGCAGTGCCAAGCGATTCACGCCAGATCCATTTTCCCATGCCAGGACACGCCTGCCGCGAGGATTCGGTACGACGTCCTCATGAACATACCGACTTCGCTTTCTGCCGTCATGTCGGCCCGCCACGTCCGTCGTAGGCTTCCGGTTCCAGAGGAGGCCAAACATCTCGAGGCCGGGTCACTGGGGTCGTCACTGTGGTGTGGCGAGGATAGAGTCGTCGAAGAGTTCGTAATGGAACAGCCTATACCGCCGTATCTTTTTGCGTTCGCGGTAGGTGCGCTAGGATTTCGGGAGGTGGGACCTAGGACTCGGGTATACGCAGAGTCAGCCGCCGTCGAAGTTCTAGATGCGGCTGCCCTGGAGTTTGCAGGGACGGAGGAGATGATCAAGCAAGGGGAGAAGCTGTTTGGCGATTACGAGTGGGAGCGATTTGACTTACTGGTGCTGCCTCCGAGTTTCCCTTATGGAGGGATGGAGAATCCAAGAATGGTTTTCCTGACGCCCACTGTAATCAAGGGGGACGCCAGTGGGGCTCAAGTTGTAGCCCACGAGCTCGCACATAGCTGGACTGGAAATTTGATCACCAACATCAACAACGAACATTTCTGGTTGAATGAGGTATTTTTTCGATTCACTTGCTCTCGTGATTTCCCAAGCTACTCTACCTCAGTTTCTGCATCAAGAGTAAAAAAAAGAAGATGTGTTAGCTTTGTAATTTCAAATGCTTTTGCTGCCTTTAGCTACAAATAGGAACACAAAAAGCTTTAGAGTTTGGTTTGGGGGATATGGATTACTAGTGATGTGTAAACTGTGTATCCGTTTTTAGAGTTTGCCTTGTTGATGGGAAAGGTCTGATTTTATATGATCATGGCAATAGGGATTTACAACATACGCAGAGAGGAGAATTGTGGAGGTTGTTCAAGGGGAGGATATAGCTACTTTGAACATTGGGATTGGTTGGAAGGGCCTAAACGATGAAGTGGAACGATTTAAAGACAATTTGGAGTGCACAAAACTGAAGAACAATCAAGAAGGTGTTGATCCAGACGATGTCTATTCTCAGGTCCCATATGAAAAGGGATTCCAATTTGTTTTTCGAATTGAACGCCAGGTTCGTTGAGTAGCCGACTCTACTTTTGTGTTTTTTTTCATCTAGTGTTTATTGCAGTGGTCATCTATATACTGGAAAACTTTCAGGTCGGAAGGACAGCTTTTGATGACTTCCTCAAGAAATACATTGCTACTTTCAAGTTCAAGTCGATCGATACAGATACATTTCTTGAATTCCTGAAGGCAAACATCCCTGGCATAGAGAAAGCGATCAACCTACAGCTGTGGACTGAGGGCGTTGGCATACCAGAAGATGCATATGAACCAGTCTCAAACATTTACACAAAGATCATATCTCTGGCAAAAGAGTTTAAGCAAGGAAAGATGCCAAGTGAGGATGAGGTTGCTGAGTGGAGCGGACAGGAATGGGAGCTGTACTTGGAGAATCTTCCTAAAACATGTGAACCTTCTCAGGTACGCTTTACACTTTTTTTTTTATTAGGATAATTTGTTAGGTGCATTTGACTTAGGTTGGAGAGAAGCACATGAACTAAATGATAAGCTTTCATAAGAAGCGAGAGATTCAGTCGATGCATATGGGTTTTGTAACTGCTCGCTGGTAATCATATTATAAACCTATAAACTAACACCCAGTTTGCTTATTGATGAATCAGATCACGGCCTTGGACAAGCGGTACAGGCTAGCAGAAACGAAGGACTATGAAGTGAAGGTGTCGTTTCTGCAACTTGCAATCTCATCCAAGTGCAGTGAGTACCATGGGGAAGTGGAGAAAACTCTGAAACAGGTAGGAAGGATGAAGTACCTACGTCCACTCTTCACTGCTCTTGCACAAGCTGGTGGAAACGAAGAGAAGCAGCTGGCGAAAAAGGTCTTTGAAGAAGCTCGAGAAACTTATCACCCCATAGCTCAGGGAGTGGTTGAGTCTATCCTCTCTAAGTACATCTGAACAAGACCCCATCTTATATTAGCTTGAGAGCAAGCACTCCAAAAATAATAACATTTCAATAAAAGCCAATGACTTGAATAATTGTTGTTGCTCTCAAATGAATTGCTTTGCGGGTACATTACATTCTCCGAGTTTAGTACAGCTTACTTAAAACTATGCATTATTACTACTCTCATCTTCCAACTTCTTGACATAAGCCTTGAGCGTCATTATAACCTCAATTGCCGGTGCTTGTAAAGTAGAGACGAGATTAATCGCCGGAGATTGCAGAGCACCAAGCAACTTAGCGTAGACCTCAGCGCGAGTGGGCATGGTCTCGAGAACTTTGAAATTGTCTGGAGCGTAGAACTTACCTTCGAAAACGGCGCCGGCAAAGTCATTGTCTTCAAGCTTGCGTTCCTTTTGGAAACTCCGGTAGGGTTTGATGGCGGAAGGGATTTCGTCGGTTTGGACAAAGAGCCAAGCGTTCATGCCTTTCATACAAGGCTTGAGAGCTTCCCATTTGGTGCCTTCGATGGCCTTGAAGACCAAAGTGTTCTTGGCGACGACGAGCTTCGTGGTCTCAGGGAGAGTCCTCCGGAGGTCTTGGAACTGCTTGACGGTGAGGCCTTTGTAGTTGATGGCGGCGAGGAGGTGGCAGTTCTCGAGGTGGGACTTGACGGACTCCACGGTTTCTTCCTTTTTGGTACGAGACACGGCGGATCTGATGATTGGGAGACGAGGGTAGTTTGCGGCTTTCGAGAATTGGGGTTTAAAGGCTAAGGTTCTGTTATGGCAGAGAGGAGACAAGGAAGAAGAGAAGGAGAGAAGACCGGCTTCCATTTTTGCTCAGAGAAGAAGATGAGGAGACTGTGGGTGTAGTGGAGGGAGGAGATAGATCAGAAAGACAATCTCTTTTTCTTTTTTTTTTTTTTTTTTTTTTTTGTTTTATTAGAGTTCACGGAGAAAAGGATTTAACTGACGGAACTATCAACTCCTTCTAGTTAAACGCATTTCTTATCGGGAAAATTGCGTGAAAATCTTCAAAATGACAAATGTTAACATTTTAAATCTTATAATCTTATAATCTTCAAATGCTAATTTGTAGGTTTAATGTATAAAAATAATTCATTTGAAGGTTTAAAGTGTGAGTGAAATACTTACGAAGTTTAAAGTTTAAAATGCAATTTTCCCATTTCTTATCCTTTAGTCTAGTTCTCAAGTATAGCATACAATTTTGTCCTAATTTAATTCTCATAGCTAAGTTAATCAATAACTATAACCAAAAATATATAGTTCTACTCTTTTATCCACAGGGATCATGGAAGACGTGTCGTCGCTAAACTAACACAAAGTTTCTTGAACATTGTCTCAAACCAGATTTCATAATTTAACCAGGGAAAAGAAAAACTGAAAGAAAGGAAGTATAAAAGGGAAAAGTAACTTTCTTTTGGCAAAATATTGCTGTATCGTAACGGTCGTCCCTATGGTTTGTCTCTTGAGGATGTGAGTTAGAGATTGTCCCAATTAGGGATATTGGAAGTAGCTTCATTCACCATCTTCACAAGAGTCACCTGCACCACCACAAACACAAACAACACGATATGTTAAGGAAAGTCATTCCCAAACTTAGGATAAGCATTTGCGTATGACGTTGCTCTATAGTCTCTCATTTCACTAAACCAGTGGAGATGATGCCAATAAGTAACCCTATGCTCTATGGATGGACATTACTAACTGCAGTATGTTTAAGTATGTAACTTACCACACTTTCCGGAACACCAGGAGGTGGCATGGAAATGTTCCTCGGAGGAGGACCTCGCAGATGTGATCTCTTATCGAATCGCCACTCTCCTATTTTGCCATATGTCAGCTCCCCCTGTATTTAACAATCCGTAATGTAGTTATTTTAGAAATACATACGAGACTGATAAAAGTAACGCTAACACTGAGTTCTGATGACGGATCACTGAAACATCCTCTTGTATAAGACTGCAACAAAACTTAGAAGGCTCACGAGTGTCTCATAAAAACAAACCTGAAGAACCTAAGCAAAAGCATAAGAACTGAGAGAATACTTGTAACAAATGACTCAAGATGTACATCATCATTATGTTCTCTAATTAACCAGCCAAGAACAACATATAAACAATCCTGTCAAACAGAAATCACCTTCATGTTGTAATCGCATCCATAGGTGTAGTGGATGATAAACTTCCCTTCGGTAGACGTATCCCATGGAGGCTGAAAGATAATAGTGAGAGCACTTAGGAATACAGAAAAGAATTATGTAAGTGTAACTTTGACAAAACAAACTAACAAGAATAGCTTCGACATGGAATATGATACCATTAACAGTAACCAGCACATGACCCATTCCTACCTGAAGCATGAAATCCTTCCGAAGTATGTGGCGCACCCCATGCAGAGCAGAAGCAATTGCGTAACCATACCTTATCAAACAGAAAAAGAGAAGAAGAAATTTGTCAGAAAACAATGATGTGGTTCAAAAGGCGAGGAGCCAATTTATGAACAAAGATTCTGGTTACTAACATTTCCAGCACCCATCCAAATGCTTTATCAGTTTCTGGATCATTTTTCATTGTCAGCGAGACATTCATCCATGTAGGAGCAATCTTCTCAAGTGATTCCTGCATAAGAAAATAAATGCATGTCAACGTCAAGTTTAATGCATAAACAGAAGCAACCACATGTTCCTCTAACAATCTTTGGGGCCCAAGTCCAATATGTGAGACAAAGATAACCACATTTATAGCACAGATAATCAAACTCACCTTGCTTATAATGACAGGAGAATTGCCTATGGGGTCGATATTTGTTACCGGGCCCATCTCCACTGGATAATACTTTCTGACTATGTTTTCGTACTTCTCAGGCGTAATATAGAAAAACGGAAAAGCGGCTGGGTATCCTCCAACAGCCAAATTGGGAAGAGGATTAACAAATATATGATCAGGCTCTGCCATCAGCACATAGCTGCACCAAAATTAACAAGCAAACATGAGATTTAGCAAAACAGTAAAATATTTGCTTGATAGTAAGGGAGGAGAGGAGACAGGACTTACTCTTCCTTTATGGTAGCTCTCTCAAGCCATTGTACAAATGCCCATGGTCTATTCAAGACAACATACCCCTAAATACAAAAAAAAAAGAAGAAGAAGAGTGATTCAATTATAAGACACAGCAACTAAACTGAGAGCAAATGAAGAGAGGGGAATACAACTCTCACCCTATCAAGGCCTGGAGGAAGAGGATCAACCACAAATGTTGGTATTTCGTCCATCAAGTTATCAGGACTACCAGAATGCAAAATGCGGGTAAAGCCTCCCATACCTGAACCAGGAAGAGCTTTCTTCTGATTATACCAATAATACATAATACGACACTGCCACTTATTGTAAGGTGCATCTGTGGCTGTTAAGGCAACGTGAAATGGTGCTGAAGAAGTCTTGGCCTTTCTGTGAGGCATCTGAACAACAGGATCAAGAAGTGGACTTCCATCTGAATTACTCACACCAGATCTATTGTGGACCATAAGAGTCAGAAGATTGTATGTCACAACGAAGAACCCGAAACCCAGCAGAAACAGAAGCAAGGCCGATGCTTTTCCCATTGTTTGTTTATTATTGGTGATTAGCAGCATAAATTCACCACATAACAATGCAGTGGACCCCTCTGCTCACAAATTCATTCCTGCAAAAATACATTTAAGGGACGAAAAAGTCAATCGTTGGAAGTGATAAAGTTAATGCAGCTTTGGGAATTGAGAACCACACACTAAGATCAGGCTATCCAAAAATAATCTCGAGTTTATGAGAAATCAATCGAGGAGAAGAGTAAATTGGACGAAATCAGCTAAGTTCCAGAAACGCATTCAATTTTGATTCGAAGAAATTCATCAATTATACGGAAACACAAAAAGATCTGAAGAATCTGAAACCTAGAATAGTCGGAAGCCAATTTCAGAGTTTGATACAGGAATTGGAGTGAAATTTTGGAGCTTACAGATTCGAACACAGAGACCAAAGGGGGAGAAGAAGGTGAGTCGCCGGAGAATAACAAGCGATCGGAAGAGTAACTAATGCGAAGCGGAGTTGACTAACGGCGTATCATTAACGATTTATTATACACTTGCCAAATGGTGTCAGGATCGTGCCAAAACTTATCCCATGGATTCAAAAACAATAATAGAAGTTACCAAACAAAAAAAACAAATTAAACAATGAGGTTAGGTTGAACAAGTAGAGTGTGTGTGCAGGCACGTCTGTTGGTATAAAGTATTACCAAAGAATACGAGTTATTAACATAGAAATTCTCACAGCTTGTGGCTTGCTTTGATTCTACAACATTTTGCGAATCAGTCTTTACATCTCAGAGTGCTATTAAACATGTCAGAATCTGATTGTGGCTCTACCAACCAGTTAACCATATTCAGTGAAAGAGATATTTCAGTATGTATCAATGTGCACATTACGATGATTCTTTTGGTACACAAGTAATCATATCCGAGATCACATAAGTGGAAAAATAAAGAAAAATATCCATATCATATAAAAACTTAAAAAGGCGGTAAAAAAAGTAATAAAACCAAAAAAATACTCAGAAAATTGGTTCGGAGGAGTGAAACTCACTCCCATACAAAATTTATTCAATAAGAAAAAACTTATCGTCGAAATGATAAATTTTACCTTGCCCTCCTCTCTAGTTTTACGGAAAAAGATTTCATCAACATCTTTGTTTTTATAAGTCTGAAACTGCAATAAATCGAGAAAATAAAAGAAAAAAAGAGCCGAAGCTTCATGGGTGACACTCAGTGAGTAGTTGTGGTGGTGGTGATCGGAACTTAGGCACCTCCGGATCCGTACTTCTTTCCAAGAACAAGTAACTGCAGCTTGTCGTAACCAGAGAGCACACCAGCACCTGCAATGGCACGGAGGATGTTGGCCCCAGCTCCCTTGAAGAGTGACTTGGCTCCTTCGTTCTTGAGGATCTGTTTGAAGGCATCCATCGAACTCTTGTACTTGACGGCTTCACCTGATGTCATCATCATTCTTCTGCGAACCGTGTCAATTGGGTAGGATGCAAGACCTGCACCATTGGTGATGAGCCATCCAAGGGCAAAACTTGCGAAGAAGCTGTCCTGAAAGGTCCAGAAAGATAAACAACATTAGAAACAATTAAGCACGGAAAGGATCTCCAATTATGGCAATTTATGGACTTATCGAGATAAAGTGCGCAAACAAACCTGCAAATCTCCAGGGAGCAGCGGCTTCAAAGAGTCATACAGTCCAAAGTAGAGACCACGGTAGACAATGATACCAACACAGGAGATGTTAAACCCGCGGTAAAGTCCAGCAATACCATCAGACTTGAGCGTCTTCCTGTAGACATCAACAAGTCCGTTGAATTGCCTTTCACCTCCCTTCTTGGCAGCCTTAGAGTCATTGGCAAGACGGGTACGTGCGTAGTCAAGAGAGTACACAAACAGAAGGGAAGAGGCTCCAGCAGCACCTCCAGATCCCAAGTTACCAGCAAACCACTTCCAGTAACCATCCCTGTCCTTCTTGAAGTTGAAAAGCCTCTTGAAGTAATCTTTGAATGCAAAGTTCAAGGCCTAGCAAGAGAGAGAGGTAAGGTAGATCAGTAACCAACGCATCATATAGAACCAGACAATTATCTTAGGAGCAAATAAGTGAGAAAAATAACCAACCTGAGTGGGGAAGTAACGGATCACATTAGCGGTGTTTCCTCTCCACAAAGAGCCAAAACCCTCGTCCTTGATTGTCCTGCCGAAACATTCACCAATACCCTTGTAGGGCTCAGAGAGCCTGCCAGCCTTGAGCATCTCATCCTGGTTCTGAATCAAAAGCTTGACACGCTCAATGGGAGCAGCAGCAGTCTTTGACACAGCAGCAGAGACACCACCCATCAGGAAATCAATAGCAAAGCTAGAGAACCCCCTCTCAGCTGGAGCTTGGGCAAACACAGGAGAAGTGGTGGCCACAATCTGAGATGTGGCTGCAAGAGGATACTGAAATGCAGCATTCGAGTAGTTCCCGTAAGTTGCACTCCTTTGGTATGCGGAAGGCCTCTGAAAACCCGACGCATAACCATGGACGTCCTGAGAAACACTCGAACGCAAGAATTGGCCAGAAGCCTTCTGCAGAATCGTGGGGTGCTGAGTCTGATCAACCATTTTGACCTCTGCACAAAAGTAAACAACCCTCAGTCAACAAAACAAGACCTGGCTTACGTTGTAAACTGCAGAAAAATGTATTATGCGTCTAATGTGTAGCGTCTAAAGAGGCTACAGATTTTAACAAAAAATCAATGACAAGGCTTGATCGGAAAGAAACAGGCAAATACAGATCGGTGAGCTCTGAATAAGATCTAGCAACTTATTAATCCAATATCTACGATCGAGAAACTAAAACATGATAAAACTCAGTATCAGAATATTTTCGATAATGACGTCCGCACAACAGATCCATACAACAGTATCTAATGGGGTAAGATAAAAGTAAAAGAGCTGAATCATTTAGAGGATTAGAAAAGCAGATCGATGAAACATTGAAATCCAGCAGATCTATTCTATCAAAACATTACCAAACAACACCCGATCTAGATTCAACTCAATCCAGAAAAACGCAGGGAAATCATCAGATCTTCAACAGGAAATTATATTCATTTTACCTTGTTGATTTATTTATAAGACTGTGAATGAAATGAAACAGATCGATAAAATAAGATGAACAATAGGGAGAAGCAACGAGATTTAAAGCAAAATCAGAGATCTGAGAGTAGCCTAAACTTACCAAAGGGAATCGATGGCAAAGCGAAATTCAAGGAGCGAGATTCTTCGCCCTTTCTCGTCGGAGGTGAGCGAAGAAGAAGAATGAGAGAACTTTCTTTGTGGCGAGGAGGCGAGTATTTGTTGGCCTTTTTATTGGCTCGAGAAATAGGGTCGCAAGTAGTGACTGGGAATAATCGGGTGTAACGCTCCCGTATACAAGCTCAGGTCATGTTGGGCCGTTAGATCAAAACAGATTAATTTCAAGTCGTTGATTATGATTACTAAGGGAAATAGCAGGTTTATGGAAATGTATCAACAGTTAATGGCCGGAAATCTGGAATGTTAATGTCGATTGACGGATTTGTTAGTCAACTGTCCACACGATGACGTTTAAGCATTTCTGGAATATAATTTCCTTTTTTTTTTTGCTAAAGGATTTACTAGGAGTATTAAATATTTTATTTTGAAAATATATGAAAACTACAATAGTTAGACCAATAGAATATATATATATATATATTTTTTTTAATCTCTATCATAAGTCAGTTATTGTAGTTTTTAATAGTTTCAACTATCTATTAGGCAATAATATCCGATGTGATATCGAAAGTTGGATAGATCTCAGATAATATATAAAGAACATGAGCCACTCAATTAATTGGTAATTGATTTTGATTTGAAAGTCCATATAACTTAACATGGTATCAGAGTCTCAATCCACGCAATCCAACTCAATCCGATCCAAAGTTGGTCTAATTATCGATGAGGCTCAAAACTAGTGTTGTCAGATCCAAACCCATACATATCGAGATCGATGGCCAAAGAGCCATCATCTCGATGGAGCGTATTAGGGACTAATATCCCATATCGGAAGTTAGATGAAATCTCAAATAATATATAAGGAACATTGACCACTCCACTCATTGCCAATTGGTTTTGAGTTAGAAGCCCAAGTAACTTAACACTATGGTCATTTGCGATTGATTTTAGTGTTAGCATATATATGCAGAAACCATTTTGTTCAGGTCGTACAATTGTTCATGCCTCTGATCGATGAAGCATGTTTTGAGCAAAGTTATGTTATAACTTATAACGTAAGTGTTTGGAATGGTGATGCATGTACGAGTGACTTTTCTTGTTAGCTTGGGGAGATTTCAGATTTTTATTAGGGCGTATAGTTTTCTAGCATTTAGAATATGTCATTTTCGGTTTTGTGTTTAGTTTATATTGCTTTTAGCTTTCTAAAATCCGAATGGTTTCAAATAGGCCTGGACATTCGGTTTTTCGATTCGGGTTTGGGTCGGTTTCTTTCGGGTTTCGGATCTTTCGGTTCTAGAAATTTTAGAACCGTTGGTATTTTATATTTTTGGGTCGGATCCGGTTCGGTTCCACCCGGGTCCCGGTTGGTTCTGGGTATCTAAATTTTAGTTATAAAAAATTAAATAAAAATAAAAATTGTTTAATTTAAATAAAATTTTGTTAAATTTAGCAAAAAATATTGAATATTAACAAATATAGATAAATATTTTTAGATTTTTTGAATATTTTGGTTATTTTTATCTAAATATAACTATTATATTAAGTTTATAATTATAATTTTATATTTTGATTATTTTAAATTAGGTGTCGGTTTCAAAGGAGAAACACAATTTGGAGAATCAGACCAATGAAAAAGGTTATGATCAAGGAAACTATTTCTCGAATGGAAGTGTATTAGTGTGTTTCACTGTGAAATGTCAAATGTGTATGTAGGGTTGTTGTTATGGGTATTACTCAGTGGATTTACCCAGACCAATGTGTCTGATAGGATTTATTTACCCACTAAAAAAAGATTAAGTTGTAGATGGTGGGTTTTTTGATCCGTGGATTTATGTGGGTTGATTATGGGCTTCCAATGGTTTTTTTTTTTTAACTTTAATAAAACGACAGAAAAATCCCAAATCATTTTGCTTTCTCTTCTCCAACATAGATTCTTTCTCAGCGCCGGAAAAGGAATCTCAACTTTCTTTTTCTCCGAGAAGAAAATTAGAGACGAACCCTCACCCTGTGTGCTCTTCACTATTTCGATTTCGATTTGGGTAGGAGCTTCCAGCACCAAACCCTCTTTCGCGATCCAGGTTTGATTCAGATGCCTTTTCTCTCGTCCTCTTTTCTTCGTTGCGACAATGGCTCGCAGCTTCCACTTGTTTTTGAATTCCGCTGTTTTAACTAGTATCCGTTGTGTGAGAATTCGAATTGATGAAAAATCTATAATTGGGATGAGATAATTAGTGGGTTTGTTCTTTATATATTGCAAAGTATCGTTGATGTTGATGGATTGTTGATACATTCTTTATGCGCACTAAGTGCTCGACGAATTGTCCAAGTCAGGTGTTCCTTTTCCTACAACCGCTTTTTTTTTTCTTTTTCGATACATACACAGTGTATGTATACACGAATATCCGATCTGGACAAAACGGAGTGGATCATAATTCATACATAACCAAAAAAAGTCATAATATGCAAACATGACCCTTATGAAAAATCAGGGTTACTTAAACCAATCAAGCTCGGATTTATATCTTAAAAAATGTTCATGGTTTCACCATAGAACCGGGTTATTTTGTTTAGAACCCAGATAAAACCGACCGGCGAGCCGATACTTTCTTCAAGGGCCTTGAACCCAAAATTGAGAAGAAAACCCTAACCTTTTTCGACTTCCCTCCTCTTCTCTTTGCTTCTTCTCTGCTCTTAGGTTGTCAATCAATTCCCGACGAGACCCACGCTCGTTACAAGACAATCCAACATTCGCATAAATCACTCTTCACCCTTTAAAGAATTATCCGTGGGCAATAATGTACGGCGAATCGATGCAGCAGCTCCCACCAATACAGAATCAACACCTGGTTGGCGCCGGCGGCGATCCACACAGGGGCTCACCGATGCATCCCCCGCCGATGATGCGTCAGCCCTCAGCCTCTTCTTCTAATATCAATCCTGACTACCACCATCCCTCTGGCCCAAATCAATTCGAGCGTAAGTAGTAGTAGTTTTAGCTCAAAGGTATCGTAGACTTAAGCTCTACTATGAAATCTCATGTCTCTGTCTGATGTCGCAGATCATACGGACAGTTATGGGGCCAAACGAATGCGAAAGCATACACAGAGAAGAGCTGTTGATTATACGAGCACCGTTGTGAGATATATTCAGGTAATGTATTCCAATTCTTCGTTAGACCCTTTTTACAGATTGATTATACTTCTCTTGTTATCTGTGAATCTTATTCATTAGATAACATTGTCTTTATGTCATGCATCTGATATGGATATGAGGTTTTACCAACTCTTAGTTTATGTGCAAATAAAAATACAGAGAGTATTTACTCCATATATGTTTTTGTTCAGGCTCGAACATGGCAGAGAGACTCAAGGGATAGGACCTCTTTGCAACCAACCCCTGCTGCATCAGTTGATGTTAGATTATTTTCTGGATTTATGCAATTGATCCTTGATCTGAGTATCACTATATCCAGTAACTGAGTAATTTACTGATTTAACTTTTATATCAATGTTTCAGATGCTTCCCGCAGTTGCTTATTCAGATAATCCATCCACAAGCTTTGCTGCAAAGTTTGTTCACACATCTCTGAACAAGAAACGGTTTTCAATCAACTGTGTAGTGGTATATCCCTCCAACAGCTGGGTGTATTGTATTCTTCTTTGTTTGCCATGTTTATCTATTGAAGAAAGCGACATCGTTCTCTTTGTTTTATACTAGTTTATCCCTACTTAATGCGATCATTCTTGATTGTCTTTTTTTTTTTTGTATTTAGTGGACACCTACAGGAAGACGTCTTATCACAGGCTCCCATAGTGGGGAGTTTACTCTTTGGAATGGGCAGTCTTTCAATTTTGAAATACTTCTTCAGGTTCGCTTATCAGATTGTTTATTATACTTCTGCTTTGATTCCTATATAGCTGTTGCTCCTGATATTTACTGTTGAAAACTGCTGTCAATTTTCAGGCACATGATCAACCTATAAGGTCAATGGTTTGGAGCCACAATGAGAGTTACATGGTCTCTGGCGATGATGGAGGCACAATAAAGTATTCTTTCCTTCCACCCCTTAACTTCTGCCAGGTAATGATGTAAATTAGAAGCTCAGAATTCGATGATTCAATTTTTCCTAATGAATCAGGTACTGGCAAAATAACATGAACAATGTAAAAGCCAATAAATCTGCTCACAAGGAATCAGTTCGTGATATAAGGTAAAAAAAAAATTGATATATTAAATTGTGTTAAATGCATC
Source organism: Erythrophleum ivorense (assembly GCA_026724425.1). NCBI lineage: Eukaryota > Viridiplantae > Streptophyta > Magnoliopsida > Fabales > Fabaceae > Erythrophleum > Erythrophleum ivorense. Next base: position 26,017 of record JAIUCV010000983.1, read on the forward strand.
TGGCAAGTTTTAACAACTTGTATCAAACAGTTTCTGTAAAACAGATTTGAAATTCTGCTCGTGTTCTGATGATACGACTGTTAAAGTGTGGGATTTTGCCAAGTGCGAAGAAGAACGCTCATTAATTGGTAATGTGATTTGAACAGTTTGGAACTTTATAGTTGCTTGTTTTTCTATTTTCTACTGGAGATGTGTTTTAAAGCTGTATGTTTTCAGAACTGGGCCCTAATTAAAATTCGATTTGGTGTCATGCCATGTCAAAAATAGTTCGTTTTTGAGGCTCCAAAATGGTGCTGGAAACAAGTTTCCTATCCTTTTGAAGGCCTGCTTTATTGTTTTTTTCTTCAAAATTTGCTATTTCTGAGAGTTATTGAAGTGACCAAAGGGTTCTTTATATTTTGAACTCAGGCAGGCCATGGTTGGGATGTCAAGTGTGTTGACTGGCACCCCACAAAGTCCCTACTAGTTTCTGGTACATCATCTTATAGAATTCTGATTTTGAATAATGCAATAAGAAAGAAACCGTTGTGTACCTGAGAGCTGCTTCTCTCTATTACTCATTAATGGATTATAAACCGTTTTGATCCGTGTTTTCAGGTGGAAAAGACCAGCTTGTCAAGCTCTGGGATGCTAGAACTGGGATAGAGCTTTGTTCACTGTAAGTGGCACAAAACGTAATCTATTCCTATTAATATTTTCAAGTTTAAAGCTTTGACTAATTTGGTGGGTGATGGCCTATTCTCAATTCTGCAGTCATGGTCACAAAAACATGGTGCTTAGTGTGAAGTGGAACCAAAATGGCAATTGGCTTTTAACAGCCTCGAAAGATCAAGTAATCAAGGTAAGACTCACCCTTTCTTTAGTATATATTGATTTGTAAACAATACTTTTTTTTTTATCATGTGCATTATCGAATTGAAAGCATTTTAAATGACATTATGGATGTAATCTGCAGCTGTATGATATAAGGACTATGAAGGAGCTTGAATCCTTTCGTGGACACACGAATGATGTTACATGTAAGCTGTCAAATTCTGAAACGATCATGTCTCCAAACACGTGAAATCAGACAAATTGCATGTATAAAACTACTTTTTTTTGCACATTATCTAGGACTACGTAGTATGAGACTTTTCTTATGATGCCATGGATGATGGTTCTTAATTTTATTTCTTCGGCATTTCTTATTGGCAAGTATATCTAATTAAAAGTTGTCTGACTCTATTTAGCATTGGCGTGGCATCCCTTCCATGAAGAATATTTTGTCAGTGGGAGCTCTGACGGATCCATTTGCCATTGGATTGTGGGGTAGGCAATGTTGTGAAGCAGTTTGCTACCTTATTTTATTGTTCATGCTTCTATAGCTTTAATCACTTGTCAAATCATGTTTCTTGTCTACATTTTGGATCCTACTGTACACTTTATTTTGTGGTTTTGTTTGAGGTGTTTCTAATTGAGATACTCTTCTTAAATACCAGGCATGAAAACCCGCAGATTGAAATCCCAAAAGCTCATGAGAACAGTGTTTGGGATCTTGCATGGCATCCTATTGGATATCTTCTTTGCAGGTAGCAATTAAGATGATCTGTTGCTATGGGCTCCTTGCAATTTTAATCAAAGATGTTCTTTGGTTAGCTATGCTCTTGAATAAAATAAAATGCTTTAGATGCTGATTTCCCCCCTTAATATCTGCAGTGGTAGCAATGACAACAGTACCAAGTTTTGGTGCAGAAATAGACCCGGAGATAATCCCCGAGATGTTACTACGCAGAACCAAGGTTTTTTTCTTGGCTATTATTATCTGATATTTTTTAGTAGGCATTGCAATGGAAAGGGTGTGGTAATGCTCTTATCCATATGAATAATTAGTAAGGATGTTGTGATAGCCTTAAATGGTCGGGCCCAGGCAGGGTCAGTCCTATAATGGCTGTTTCGAAAAGCCCTTGATTTTTTAAGGTTCAGGCGTGACCCAGCCCTATGGCACGGCAATGTAAAAAAGAGCAGACTTGACTGCTCCAGCTCAGCTGGTCCTAAATGGGTGAAGATTTCTACTGGCTTTAGAAATCAGACCCAGTACTTGTGGCCCTCCAGAACATCTCTGCCATTAGTATCTCATCTACTATCCTAAAGCTCGCATTGCTAGAACCTAGTGTTTTTTTTTTTAAGTTGTGTATTAAGGAATTGAGCTATGATACTAATTAGTGTAATTTTGTATCAGGCTATAATGAACAAGGTTTTGGCAATCGCCTGCCTGATAATTTCCAGTCATCTGAGGCGATGCCAGCATTTGTTCCTGGGCTGACACGGAATGAGGGGACCATCCCAGGAATAGGAATAGCAATGCCATTTGATGCATCGTCTCAAGGGGAACACAAACAGCCCCTTCCATTGGGGCCTCCTCCGCTGCCACCTGGTCCCCACCCATCGCTGATTGGAAGTAGCCAGCAGCAAGGGTACCAGCAACAGCACCACCAAGGTCGTCCCCAGCAAATGCCTCCAATGGCCAATATGCCTCATCATCTTCAGCTACCACAATCGTCTCATATGCCATTGCACCCTCATCCTCATCATCCCCGGCCTATGCAAATGCCTCCTCAAGGCCACATGCCGCCCTCCTCAATGCCTATGTCTCATCAGATGCCCGGATCAATGGTATGTCTTGTAATTCGATCCCTCTTTGTTTTATTTCCTCCCTCAGTGATATTTGTGTGCACATACTATTTTGGGAGACGAGAAGTAGATATTAACGCTCGGTTGTTGTTGGAGCAGGGAATGCAAGGGGGTATGAATCCGCAAAGTCATTATATGGGTGCTCCTTCGGGAGTATATCAAGGACCACCAAGCAGTGGTGGACCCCAAATGTATTCCCAAGGACGTGGCTTTAACCGTCCACAAATGATGCCTGGCTTCAACAACCCTTTCCAGCAGCCGCAGCCGCAGCCGCCTTTACCTGCAGGTCCTCCGCCGAACACCAATCAGTCACATCAGTAGACCACCTTTTGTAATAGTACATAGATTAGATTCTGTTTGTATTCTTTGGCCAAATCTTTCAAATGATGCTTTAGCTGAACAAGTTACTGTTCGGAAGTTTTAGTGGACATGTCAGATACTCTAGTTTGGTCTCGTTAACAAACTTCTCAAGAACAAATTCTCTTGTCTCCGAGTTTTTTTTACCTTAAATAAAGACTTGATGTTTTCTATTTTGATGCCAGATTCGTATTTTGCATTTTTTATTAAAAATTACTCCATAAGTGTTCATGTACGCTAGTTATTTATTTTGACAAAAAACAATTGTAGTTGAATCAAGTTGATCTAGCTAGTTCTAAGAAGAATGCTTTTGTTTTGGTAAAATTTCCCGTGATGAAAAATTCAGTAGATTTCTTTCTTGTATAAACAAAAAAAAAACGAGATAACGTTAGATTACATATTCTGTTTCTTCCCCACCCTAAGACACACCACCACTATTACGTTGCACCAAATGTATAACGTAATTAGTCAGAGAAATAAAACCATTCAAAATATGACGAAACTAATCCTGATTTGGAGATCTTGCCTTGGAGGAATCTTGCCGTTTCTTCACAAAAAGCCTGCTAATATCCTCTGTGGCAACATTGCTCCTGCAGATATATAATCTCAAGTTATGCCACCAATTCATAAGTGTTTTTGAACAAGATATTGAGTCTAATAGGAACTAGTTCTCATCAAGGTGCCCGGAATGTCAACAACTCGATATTGTATCATGCGCAAAATTCCCTTTCATATATATTGAGAAACAGAGATCAAATGAACTAACCTTCCCTTGAGCTGAGGAGGCACAAGCACATTACCAAAAGTTTCTGGAACATTCTTGGAATGAGGAAAGTTTCCTCTTGGTAGCTTGGGACGGCGAGGAAGAGAAGAATGATTCCCATTGAACTCTCTTTTCCGTAATGCACTCTCGGCCATTGCAGCTGCAACAACGGAAGCATGGTCACCCCCACCACTCACCTGTGTGATCGTTGGTGACTCCAGAAGAAACAAAGCATCTGGTAGCTGAGGAAGTTCATCACTCTCTTCCTTGTCATTCAAACATCTCCTACAAAGCACAAAGGTTCACTTAAGTAACTTGGTCTATAATTCCCAAACTTCACACAACAATGCATATAGCTTAATTCGTATTCGGAATCAAAAAGTGGCAACCTAGAAAAATTAATAATATTCTTCTACACAAAAACATCTACAACTATAAGAAAAACGATGGGAAACAAATACTCTGCTTCACCATACACCCAATGGTGAGAAACTAAGCTATATGAATCGATTTTCCACAGCTCTTTTGAGATCAGTTCCAGAAACTCTACATACATAATCTAGAAAGCTTTAATTGCAAATAGAAAGGAAACAGGAAACAGATTAATCATCGAAAATCCACGACTGGGAAACCCTAAAACTACTCACTGTGTATTTCGAGGAAGAGATTGAGTTAGAGAGGGTTTTTGTTGCGGCTGTGGCTGTGGCTGTGGCTGTGGCAGTGGTTCCTTCTTCTCGGCGGGTAAGACATCGTCGTCGGATGAAGAATCGTCGTAGTCTACCAGTGACATATCTTCTCCCTCCTTTGCGATTTCTTCCTTCTAAAAACGATGTCGCTTAAGCCCTGCTGCCTTCACACGCTGGTCTATAATGCAAACAAGAGGTCCTAAATCGTAAATCCAGATACTGTCTGTATATGCTATAAAATCATATTTGTGTTTAGATCAGATTATAAATGAAAATAATTTTTGGAGGAAAAAGAAGATTTAATAGTCCTATGTTTATTGTCTTGTACACTTAACCAAATATGTTTTTTTTTTTTAGATTAACCAAATGAAATTGAGTTTGAAACAAACAAGTGTGTAAACAAAAAAAGAAAGAAGATTTGATACACATGTTGAGTGTGACAATCCAACAAGAAACATTGGGAAACGTATGTAAGTATATACAGAACATAAAAATCCACTCATCTCAAACTGCTCTGCTTGTTCCAGCTAGGTAGAGACCGTTCCGAATTAATGCTGAGATCGTTCAACAGAGTACCATTGCAAGACTTCAAAGGACCAATGTGAAATCCCTTTAACCCTGGAGACCGTTGCTGGTAAGCACTAGGCCTAGTACTATTCCCAATCCTGACTTTGCTCGGTGCTTCACTCATAACCGAAGTCGTCAAACATAACTTGTTCTTATACGGCGAGTAACTCTCTGACTGCGTGTCGAAACTTCTCGGTCTTATCCTCGGAGAGCTCAAAGATCTCGACTTTGCCTTTGCAGACTCTGTTGCAACCATATAAGTTGGCGTAGTGACACTGACCGTCCCAGGGTTTTGTTGTTCCTCTTCACCTATTGAAACTTGTCTTCTATGACTAGTATTCACCAATCTTCTTGGCGATGAGTTTCTTGGAGTTTTATTCAAAGTTTCTTCTTTAGGTTTTGCTTTTAAAGACAAGTCAAGATCTTCGAGCTCTTTGCTCTTGGTTCGTTGTGTATCTACCCATTCGTCTAGCCAGTACTTCCATTTCGTGTTACTCCGTTTCTGGTATGACTCTGCAGATTTCTGACAAAGGACACAGTTTTTTCAGGTCATTATGATACTTGTAATGCAATGACAAACCAAGTGTATAGAATCGAGTACCCGGTGAGTGACTGCATATTCTTTGATCCGTTCTCTTCTTAACGAAGCTTCTTTCTTGCTCATGAAAACAGCTTGTGCCTCTTCCTTTGTTAGCAGACTATCGTCCCATCTCTTTTGACCGTTTGTCTCCACCTGAACGAATAATATGTTCCTTAGTCCTTACATACTAATAAAAGTTCAAAAGAGTTATATATAAATCAGAATACGTTGTAGTACCTTGAGTATGTTCTCGGTGAATATCTGAAACTTATTGCTGTCTTGATCATAATCTCTGTGAGGACCTCTGGGAATTTGTGTTCTCTTACCACAGACCTGTGACTGAATGTTCACAACAGATTGCAAGCATTTTAGTGTGGTCATTGCTTGGCGTCTCACGGCACGACCTCTGATATATGCTTGGAGCTTCACTATTCCTTTCAACGCACGTAGAGCTTTCCTTGCCTGCAATGAAGTTCAAAAAACATTATCTAACTCAACTATAGTTCCCTGACTAAGACAAGAATTTCATGAAAATGAGGCTTTCTTTTCAGGAATCTTACAAGATGACCACGAAAGGCTGTCTGAATCCGAGTAGCAGCAACAACTTCTTCCTCTCTATTTGGAAACATTTGATATTGGACTACCAGATCACAAGTTTCTGGTGATGTTGAACCTTCTAACTGTTGATGACTACAAGATACTTGGCTGACCTCACCCACATCTGACAACACACTTTCCTCTTTCTGTTCCTCGTGCGATTCGTTTCTTGTGGCTTGCTCTGGTGGTGCTGTAATGGAAGGTAATCTTTTCTTAACCTTAAGCTTCCAAAATGTCCATCTTCTTCTCTTCTCTTTCTGCAGAGATGCATAAAAAGAATTAAACAAGAAGCAGAAACCATCACCAGCACAAGAATGAGAGAGACACTTTTTTTCTTTCTTTTAATTCACCTTTTCTGAGTGAGCTTCTGAAATAAAAATCCTTTTCAATATAGTGAACAAGCCCTTCTTCTTTGCCATCGTTGCACAATCATCACCTGTATGTTCTCTGGGAATTCTCCAACAATCAGTCAACCAAATCTGAGCTACTAATTATTCAAACAATGACCAATCATATCAAATCAAATCAATTCACAACGGATACAAATTCCCTGAAAATCTAAAAAATACAAATCTATCAGTACCATTTTCCTTAAAACCCCAGATTTGACACATCATACTCCAGATCAATACTCTACAATAATAGTTTGATTCTAGGGAAAAACAAAAGCCGCAAATATTTCCTGAAAAAGGTGATAAAGATCTCCCTAGAGAATTGGATCACACAAGACACCAAAACCGAAACAAAAGTACTTAAATGAAAAGAAAAATAAGGCACAATGAAACGAAGGTACATCACAAAAAAATGAAGCCTGTGTCCAAGATTTGAAACAAAACATAAGAAAGAAAGAAAACAAAAAAACTTACTTGGTGGTGGGTGGTGCAAGAGGGTTTTCACAAAAAAAGTTTGCTAAGTTGAATGAATATGCGGAATATCAACAGAAACAAGATTGAAGATTCAGACAAGAGGCTTTGTTCAACAGCGAAGACGACTGTTCATCAAATTATATGTATGTGAACAAGAGAGATGGTTGTTCTCTTTCTCCACTGTGCCGACAAGTTAACGTGCCACTTCATTTCCACTCCTAAATTATTCTTTTACCCCTCAAATCCTCCATACTCCTAATTTTTATCCCATTTGTTATAAAAGTTGATTTTGTTCTTATACTATACAATATTAAGGTTATAATGGCGTGAATAATATGTTTAAGATCTGCGTTGCTATCGATTTGTCTTTAAATGTCACTCACAAGTTCTATTTAAATATCCTCAGACAGATTCCAACTCATAAATGCTTTATATAAAGGGAGTATAAATAAATGTCAAGATGAGATAGTGACTGACCACCATCTAAGGAGAGCTACATCAGTTTTAAGCACTTAACACACACAGAAATAAAAAAAATTAACTTAACTTTGCTAAAAGTGAATATGATGTATAAACAAAATCAAGACCATAATGTTTCCTAATTAAGTAATCTTGCTTTTGTGTCTTTCAGTACTGCTTGCTATATAAGTCAACTTTAAAGACTTATTTACAAGAAAATTAGGTATATATGATAATGAAACCAATAGGTCAAATGACAATGACAGCGCTGCATATTGTTCATATGGCAAATAAACAAACTCTTCGTGTGTTATCTCTGTCAAGAGCCTTCTTCTGTACAAATCTAATTGCATCTTTCTGTTCTGTATCACACATTTATATTTTTATTTCCACTATAGCTAAATCTTAAAATCATACTCCACTTACGATGGAAGTAGTAAACCCAATAATAAGCGTGAGCCCATTGAGGCCCAATTCACATAAGTTAATCTTCCTCCTCTGACCAGTTTCTTCTTTCCTTTGCTCTCGACAAAGCAGCTGATCGAATCGACTTCTCATTTCTAGGGTTCCAATCAGATATCTGCAACAAAATGGCATTGGCTGGTCGTATCAGATCGGGAATCTCCGTCTTCAAGAACATCTCCTTATCAGATTCCGTCTCCTCTGCTAGATCATTTCCCCGTGGAGGGCCGCTTATCCCTGCGGTAATCGAATTCTTAAGACTCGAATCTCAAACTCCAATTTCTTTTTTTTTGGTTAGGAATCGGTGTTTCTAATATCATGGATCCGATCGTATGATACTCTTGATTACTGTAGAGAATGGAATTGTCGTATTTTCTCGTTTACGTTGTTCGGCATTTGTTTTCCAGAGAATGTTATCAGCTAACTCCGTACTTTGAATTGTTCATGGCAGTTGAGAGCTTATGCAACAGATTCGGCTCAAAAAGTGAAGGTACACTTCCTTATCTGTGATATCACCTACTTTCTCGAGTCACTTTAGTTAATTTTGTGCCAAAAGGTGATTGCATCTACATATTTCATATATGTGAGAGTCGCCACAATAGCTTGGATTGTTGGATATGCATAAAATGAATCAGATTTATACCTTGATTTTGTGATGATAATAGTACCCATCTGGAAGTGTATCCTGTTTTATCTGTACTTGTTGTGTTCTTACACTGTGTATGTTGTTTCAGGTGCCTCTGGCTTTAGTTGGTGAAAATGGGAACTTTGCTTCGTGGCTCTACATTGCAGCTGTGAAAATGAATTCCTTGGAAAAGATTGAGTCGGACCTCTCTGAGCTGACTGAGGCAATGAAGACGAGCCCTATCTTTGCACAGTTTACAAAGGATCCCTCTGTTCCTAGACAGACAAGGCTGGCTGCTATTAGGGATGTTTGTGATCAAGCAAAGTTCGCCGAACCAACCAAGAACTTCCTCTGTGTGTAACGAAGTTTGAACCTGCGTTGCTTATGATTTTGGTTGACCATGCTGTTATTTTGATCAAATCGCTGTTTGCTTTTTCTAAAACAGCGTTGTTAGCTGAGAATGGAAAGCTGAAGAACCTAGACGCGATTGTGAAGAAATTTATGCAGCTGACAACAGCTCATAGGGGAGACGTCCAAGTTTTGGTTACCACAGTCATTGTAAGCTATAGTTTACTACTTATTAAAGAACCATGACCAGCATTGTTGATTTTTAACAAATGTTTTGGAACAACAGCCGCTTCCCGCTGCTGAGGAGAAGGAACTGAAGGAGACTCTCCAGGAGATCATTGGAGAAGGGAAGAAAGTAACTGTCATACAAAAGGTACGTAATGTGATGTCGTATCACTTGCTTTGTCACTGATTATGAATAAGCCGGGATCTAAAATAAACATCGATGTCTATGGTGGTAATGTGCTTTTGCAGATTGATCCAAGTATCTACGGTGGGCTAATTGTAGAGTTCCAACAAAAGGTGTTGGACATGTCTATCAGGACAAGGGCACAGCAGATGGAGAGGCTCCTCCGTGAACCTGTTGACATCAGCAGCCTCTGAAAATCTTTGAGACTTTCCCCTAAGAAACATGTTTGTGATTCCCCACCAATTTGACAAATAAATATGACCCTCCGGGAAAACAGTATACAGCCACTTGTCGTTTTTGAATTTTGTCATTGCGTTTACATTTTGTTGTTTGCTTCGAAATAAGCAAGATTTATTCCAGTGAGATTGTTTTTTCCTAATTCTGGGTTTATATATCTGTAATGGATGGTCAATTTGGTGGATTAATCTGCATTATACGATAAAGTAGTATTAATTCAGTAATCATCATTATTCATGAGTCACTAGTAACGAAGGTGGGAGAGCCACGAAACAAACACAAGTACAGAAACGTGCCACGAAGCTGAGTATAATTTTATCAAGCGAGAACAGCGTCATTTTTAGTTTATTTTTGACAAATAACCCCCTGAGTATATTAAAAAAAAAACAAAATAGTAAAAACCAAATTGACGTTTTCTCGAACACTATTTTTAAAGAAGTAATCTTGTGATTGCATAGGCCATCCCTAACCTTAGGATTTCTGTTCTTGCTAGAGCGAAACCCTAGATTCGGCCATTTCCCAATTGAGCAACGATGCTGCGAGTAGCAGGGAGGAGGCTTTTTTCTGTTTCGCAGAGATCTACGACTGCGACCTCCTTCGTCCTCTCCCGAGACCATACCCTCTCCGATGGCGGCGACTCCCCGCCCGCCCCCAGATCTGTCCCTTCTGCAGATCTTTCGGGTTTCAATTCTCACTACCAGAGCCTTATAAGAGGTCTGCCGATTTACATCTCCTCTCTCCCTCTCTCGATTGATTTCAGTTTCATTTCTGGTCTCGATTGAATGATTTATAAAAATCATTTTTTTTTTCCTCGTATGAGTCCCGGTAATGATTGAGAATCCTAGAATCGTATCTACGAGATGATCCGTGGGAACGAACGTGTTATCTGTTTTGAATTCCATGAACTAGATGGTTTATTAGACCATTTCGTTTTTTTTTCTTCTAGTTTTTCCAGCTTCTTGCTGGAATAGTTGTGCTTCGTATGATTATTTCTCTAGGCTAGAATAAAAATGGGCAATCGATTTTATTGATCAGATAGGAATTGATCATTTTTGGGATAATCCTTTGCTTGATGAGGAAAGCTTCCTGTTTGTAAAATCCTTGGGGTGCGTTATCCCTAGTGTTATTTCACACTATGCAAAGCTTCTTGTTTTCTAAAATTTCGATCTTTTGTATTCCATGTATTTCTCCATCATTAGGGAGCTGGGTGTTTTATCGTCGGTGGGCACATTATTACCTTTACTGTATTCTTGGTTTGTAGGATTTATAGCTGCCAAAGGCCATGCTAGGGAACTTGCATCAGTAAAAGAATAAGGAATTTAATTTTTGCTAACCAAGATGCCTATGATTGCAATCTTAGCTTTGGGAGATTTGTTTTGTTTTAAGCATCTCTGTAATGCACAGCATCGACTAGAGTAGTTTTGTTTTCACTTAATTTATATTATGTTAGAACTGTTTGGATGTATCTGTTATACTCCTGCATTAGTCTTATACCTCATTGATTTCGCTTGGCTTATACATTAATGGTCACATCTTGATAATGACAGTAGTCCTTCTCTTGCTTAGTACTTTTTGTTGTAGAACACTTGACTGAAAAAAGTTTGCTTTGGTGAGAATATTACTAATGTTTCATGCTATTTTCAGGTTTCTCCTCTCAAGTGCTTGCTCAAGGAAACGAGGTAGGCTTTGGTTCAGAACTACCAGCCACTGTCGAAGCTGTCAAAACACCTAACTCAAAGATTGTCTATGATGACCATAACCATGAGCGTTACCCACCTGGTGACCCTAGCAAGCGTGCATTTGCCTATTTTGTCTTGTCTGGTGGGAGGTTTGTTTATGCCTCTGTTATCCGACTTCTTGTTCTGAAGCTCGTTGTGAGCATGTCAGCAAGTAAAGATGTCCTTGCCCTTGCATCCCTCGAGGTTGACCTCGGGAGCATCGAACCAGGAACTACTGTTACAGTCAAGTGGCGTGGAAAGCCAGTCTTCATCAGGAGAAGAACAGAAGATGACATCAAGCTTGCGAATAGTGTTGATGTTGGATCTCTGAGAGATCCACAAGAAGACTCGGTCAGGGTCAAGAATCCAGAGTGGCTAGTGGTGGTTGGAGTATGCACTCATTTGGGATGCATCCCCTTGCCTAATGCTGGTGATTATGGTGGTTGGTTTTGCCCGTGCCATGGTTCGCATTACGATATTTCAGGAAGGATTAGGAAAGGTCCTGCACCGTACAACCTGGAAGTGCCAACATACAGCTTCTTGGAAGAGAATAAGTTACTCATTGGTTGATGAGTAAAAAGAGCACAAACTGTCAGTGTCTGACACTGTCTTAAAGAATTTAATCTGTTTTTGTTTAAATATTTTCTGGCATCTGAGCGTGCAAATTCGCTTTCCTCACACTTTGGTCTGTCAGCAAAGATTGTCTTGTTTTGCTGAATAATACAAACTTGTCATTGTATGACTTAGCATGTGTCTCACTTGGTGAAAAACACTGTTCATAGTCTCTGTTTCTATTGTTTGAAAAGAATTTTGGATTTTGATTAGTATCATGACTTCTTTTATTCCCTATGTATTTACCTATGGTTGGTAACAGAGATTTCTTTCGTAAATATTCAAGAGCTCGTCCCAAATTGAGCCAGAAACAACTTTGTTCATGTTCTGGACCGCCACTGTTTCTGTCTAACCACTCCGAGTGCTGGATGATATGTGGAAGACACAACTGCGCATTGAATGATCCAAGTGCTACCTCAAGGAAAGAACACCTTTAGGTGTTGCTTGTGGATCCTATGAGGCTATGAACGTTGTAATTCTTGAAATTAATTCTCGCAACGAACAAAAACTTGCAGGAGTTTCTCTGTTTATTTGCATTTACCTGGACACATGTGTGGCATATCCAGATATTTGTGAAATCTATCTCGCTAAAAAAATCCTTTATTGATTTTTTTTTTGGTTATATAAGGAGTATTTCTTTTTATTTTATTTCAGGTAAAATAGAATTTATCCCAACCATACCCAAAAAGTACCAAAAAACATATTGTTTCTCTTGATAAGATTTGACTGTCTCTCGATTAGTAGCTGCCTTCGTGTCATTAGTTTCAATTAGGTGGTTTAAGAGGTGATTTCATACCGACTTGTGGTATGAAATTCATCTCGCAGTGGTGAAAAAATACGTTGACTCACGTTCGGATAACGTTGAATCCAGCTTAGTGATTCAACGTGCTATTAGACGGAGTCATCGTATTTGGTTAAAAGTTGTAAGTGGTCTTTTGACTGCGAATCATCTCTGTATTTTCGTGGTTTTAATGGATTTGTTGTTGAGCCAAAAAAAAAAAAAAAAAAAGTACCAAAAAACATATCATAAAAAAAAAAGGTTAACTAAGATCAAGCCGAAAAAAAAAAAAATATATGCAATCAAAATCCTCTAGTATTATTTGAAAAATATTCCCCAAAAGAAATATTAAATAGTAAAAACAAATTGACCTTTTCTTTTCCAGAAGACTAATTTTAAGGGACTCTTCTTCTCTTTGCATCGGCCGTCCTCCCTAACCTCAGGACTCCGTTCTTGCTAGAGCCAAACCCTAGATCCGTCCATTACCCAGTGAGCAGAGATGCTGCGAGTAGCAGGGAGGAGGATTTTTTCTGTTTCGCAGAGATCTACGACTGCCACCTCTTTCGTCCTCTCCCGGGACCATACCCTCTCCGATGGCAGCGACTCCTCGACTGCACCCAGATCTGTCCCATCTGCAGATCTTTCGGGTTTCAATTCTCACAACCAGAGCCTTATAAGAGGTCTGCCGATTTACAACCCATTCTCTCTCTCTATCTCGATTAATTTCAATTGTGGTTTTCATTCTGGTAAGCTTTCCTGTTTTATTGATTAATTGATTTTATAAAAATCAATCATTTTTCTTTTGCTTGCGTGAGTCCTGGAATGATTGAGTGATTTCCAGTGTCCTATCTGTGCGATGATCCGCGGGAACAAACGTGTTATCTGTTTTGAATTTCATGAACTCGAGCTTGATGTACCATTTCGTTTCATTCTTCTCCTTGCCAGATAAATTTTGCCAAAAAGTAAATGGACATTTGAGTTGATTGATTGGGTATGAATTGACCAGCTCTGAGACAATCCTTTGTCTGATGAGAAAAGTTTCCTGTTTGTAAATTCCTTGAGGTGCATTATCCATAGTGTGATTTACGCTGCCCTTCTGATTTCTAAAACTTCGATCTTTTGTATCTATGCATTTCTTCATTATTAGGGAGATGCATGTTTTATTGTGTGTGAGCAGATAATGTTAAAAGGGCATGCTGTGGAACTTGCATCTCTAATTTTATTTTGTTAACCAAAAGAGTAATGTTTGCAATCTTAGCTTGGTAGTGTTGTAAGCATTTCTGTGTTGCACAGCATCCCTTTAGTTTTCACTGAATTGGATGTTATGATAGCATCGCTTTGCTACACTTGATCAGAAAAAAATGTGTGCTTTGATGTGAATACATTAATGTTTTTTTATGCTATGTTTAGGTTTCTCTTCTCAAGTCCTTACTCAAGGTAACGAGGTAGGTTTTGGTTCGGAACTACCAGCCACTGTCGAAGCTGTCAAAACACCTAACTCGAAGATTGTTTATGATGACCATAACCACGAGCGTTACCCACCTGGTGACCCTAGCAAGCGTGCGTTCGCCTATTTTGTCTTGTCGGGTGGGAGGTTTGTTTACGCCTCTGTAATCCGACTTCTTGTTCTGAAGCTCGTTGTGAGCATGTCAGCAAGTAAAGATGTCCTTGCCCTTGCATCCCTCGAGGTTGACCTCGGGAGCATCGAACCAGGAACTACTGTTACAGTGAAGTGGCGTGGAAAGCCCGTCTTCATCAGGAGAAGAACAGAAGATGACATCAAGCTGGCCAATAGTGTTGATGTTGGATCCTTGAGAGACCCACAAGAAGACTCGGTGAGGGTGAAGAATCCAGAATGGTTAGTGGTGGTTGGAGTCTGCACTCATTTGGGATGCATCCCATTGCCTAATGCTGGTGATTACGGAGGTTGGTTTTGCCCGTGCCATGGTTCGCATTACGATATCTCTGGAAGGATTAGGAAAGGTCCTGCACCGTACAACCTGGAAGTGCCTACTTACAGCTTCTTGGAAGAGAATAAGTTACTCATTGGTTGATGAGTAAAAAGAGCACAAACTGTCAGTGTCTGGCTCTCAATGAACTTTATCTCTTTTTTTCTTAATTCATATTCTGGCATTTGGAGCGAGATTGTCTTGTTTTTGCTGAATAATAAAAACTTGTCATATTTATTGAACGTATACTTGAGCTCTTTGTTTATCCATCGCTGGTGAAAGACTCTCTGTTCATAGTCTGTTTTTCCTATGCAGTGCCGGCCCGGACCTAAAACACGTGAAGCATAGTGCTTTAGGCGCCAGCAAATGATAAAAATATAAGGACGCTAAAGTGACAGAGATTCTTTAGTAGTGTGGTGGCTATGGCGTTGCTTCATGTTGTAGAGGTCACGGGTTCGAAATCCTTTCATGCAAAAGTCGTTTTTTATTTTTAACCTTTGTTTTTATGGGCTAAAGTTTTTTTTTTGCTTTAGGCGCCATATTGGGTCGGGCCGGCCCTGTTCCTATGTGTGAGATAGATCTTTCGGTATCTCGATCTTCTATGCGTCATCATAAATTAAAAGTTAGTATCTCAATGCTCACTGAGATTCAGACAGTAATCTCGAAGTTGCAGATAAAATATAAGGATTTGTAGATAAAACAATATAGAAAGAAGTTGGTTTTAAACACGAATACAATGATACCGCGGGTGATGCAATCCTCCTCAATTTTGAAATTGTCCGGGTTGTATGACGATTTGATGCTGAATTCTAGGATACAGCTAAAACTCTTATAAAAATTTGCAAACCAAAACCAGAAACTCTTTATGAATTCTGTCCAGAGTGAGGCCATATGCTCTCGTTTTATAGTCTAGTGGAGATTTGGACAAGAGGCAAGTACAATAAATGTCGATCTTGGAGAGGAAGCGACGGAAATGAGAAATGAATGCTGAGCTTGGAGAGGAAGTATCAAAATACATAGTAAAAGTGTAAAACTGATAGGTTATTGGGCCTCAAAATCCACCGGAGCCCATACATACATTGTGAGTAAAAAATAATCTCTTTTTTTTTTGTGTTGAAAATTTGTTAAGACATAAAACGTTTGGCCTTTTTAATTAATGATTGGATCCGGACCGTAGCACCCACCCTTCAGGTACCCTCATCAGGTGTCCTGACTCTACATACGCAAAAGCCGAAGTCTGACCCTTGCAGACTAACAATGGCCATTATTACAAATCAGTAATCACAAAGTAACCTCTCATGTTAATCATAAGGCACCGCTCTATGGTTTATTATTTTATTTACTTGCTAATTTCAGACATTTCTTTTTAAACTAACGGATAAAAAAAAAAGATACAGTAAATTAAAAGTTTATAGCAATGCTTTATTAAAAGACATCATAAATATTACTCTTTTGTTGAGATACATCATACATGTATGGTAATCTAACAAATCGACGTCAAAATTGGGTTAGCTAAGCAATAAAATGAATAAATTTGGTATAAACAGTAAGATAATGTAAAAGATGACATCATTAGGACGTGGAAGTGGTCAACTATTAGCAGCATCTATCTATAAGTATACATCCCCATCAACATATTATATAGTATGATATATTCGTCATTTGCGTTCTCGACCGAACCCATCCCATTCACCAACCCCAACTTTCCCCCTTTTCTTGTTTTTATCCTCCGATCAATTTCATATTCCACCAACTCAAAATGGCGACCATTTCGAATCTCGCTAATCTTGCCCCCGCCACTGCTGTTGGCTCCAGATCTTCTTCTTCTTCCTCCGTCTTACCCAGATCCTTCCTCAATTTCCGCGGTTTTAACTCCAAGCTTTCCTCTTGTCAGCTTTCCCTTGGTTTCAACAATCAACAATCCAGACCTTCCCTCTTGTAAGTACTTTTTTCTATGCATGTGCTTTGTCTCTTATATTCGCTTTTCTTTTAGCTGGAAACGTACCTCGAATCTCAATAACTCATGCTGGTTGGTTTCTAATTTGATTGTGTGTCCTGTTTCTGTTTGGTTTAATTTGCAGTGTGAGGTGTTCAGTCTCTGGTGGAAATGGAAGTGCAGGAAAGAGAACGACTCTTCACGATCTATATGAGAAAGAAGGTCAGAGTCCTTGGTATGATAATCTCTGCCGTCCCGTCACTGATCTTCTCCCCTATATTGCTCGTGGCGTTAGAGGCGTAACTAGCAACCCTGCGGTATATTTATCACCTCTCTCTGTCTTTGTGTTTGGTTTTGCTTTTATTCTCTAGTTTGTTCATTTGTCTTTACTCCTTCCTTCACTGTATAAACCTTTGCAGATCTTCCAAAAAGCCATATCCACTTCAAATGCTTATAATGATCAGTTCAGGTACTCCTCTCCTTTGCTACATATGGATTAATCTTTTTGTGTCAGTGTTTAAGTTAAAAAAAATCTGATCTTGTTTGGCCTCCATTGCTTGTTTGAGTTTGTTTTTTTATCTTGTGTGTGTAAATTTGGCTGATATGTTGACTGTATCTCTGACGGAAACTTAAAAATTCTATCTTGATACGCTATCAGGACACTTGTGGAATCAGGAAAGGACATTGAAAGCGCCTACTGGGAACTAGTGGTGAAGGATATTCAGGATGCTTGCAAGCTTTTTGAGCCAATCTATGACCAGACAGAAGGTGCGGATGGATATGTCTCTGTTGAAGTCTCACCTAGACTTGCTGATGATACCCAAGGGACTGTTGAAGCTTCTAAATTTCTTCACAAGGTTGTGAACCGCCGTAACGTCTACATTAAGATTCCTGCTACTGCTCCTTGCATTCCTTCCATCAGGGATGTCATTGCATCTGGAATCAGTGTCAATGTCACCGTAAGTTTTCATTAAGTGTATCATTTATTCATTTCTTGATTCCAAGTGCTGAAAAACTTCACAAGTAAAATGATGGTTTGCTAGATCATTGGATTTCTAGGCAGGTTCTAAAACTGAAACTATGTAAATCTTGTTTCTCTTATAGTCTTCTTATATGATGATGATATGGCCTTGTTCTGTTATGTTTCAGCTTATATTCTCAATCGCTAGATATGAAGCGGTCATCGATGCGTATTTGGATGGCCTCGAGGCGTCTGGACTTGATGACCTCTCGAGAGTTACCAGTGTTGCTTCCTTCTTTGTCAGCCGGGTCGACACTCTCATGGACAAGATGCTAGAGCAAATTGGTACCCCAGAAGCCCTAGAACTCCGTGGCAAGGTAAAGCTTGGCTGACAATCTTACACTGCTATTGAGAATCGAGTATGAATGAGCTTATGACAGAGGATATGTTGTTGTTGCTCTTGCAGGCAGCTGTGGCACAAGCTGCATTGGCATACAAGCTGTACCAGAAGAAATTCTCAGGGCCAAGATGGGAAGCTCTTGTGAAGAAAGGTGCCAAGAAACAGAGGCTTCTCTGGGCATCGACTAGCGTTAAGAACCCAGCTTACTCGGACACCTTATATGTCGCTCCTCTCATCGGACCTGACACTGTGAGTCATCTTTTTGTTTCACTGTCAAATACCGAATGGGGTATGAAAATGTTTCTGTTTTTTTATAGGTGTCAACGATGCCGGATCAAGCACTGGAGGCATTCGTAGACCATGGAACAGTGAAGAGGACAATAGATGCGAATGTGTCAGAAGCGGAAGGGATATACAGTGCGATAGAGAAGCTGGGAATAGACTGGAACAAGGTAGGAGAACAGTTGGAAGAAGAAGGAGTTGATTCCTTCAAGAACTGTTTCGAGTCTCTGTGCGTCTTGAGTTTAAATGTGCGTCTTGAGTTTAAATGTTAATCTTTTGCATAAAGTAAACTCGCCTAGTCATAGTAAAGAGTACAGATTACTTACGGCTAAATTTTAGGTTATAGGAAACAAATAATCCCAGCGGGCCGATAATACGAGAGCACAGATCTAATCCAGTTTTGACATTGAGGTTCTTTGGTGATAGGACTATTCAGGCCCATTTGAGTCATAGTACGATTGAGCAAAACGCAGCAACATATGTCGAGAGAAAGTCACTCAGCAATAGTGATATACAGTAGCTAGTAATAGCATGAGAAATTATGTAGATAAATATTCATTACGTTTTACATGCGTTAATTACTCCCAACCCCAGAAGATACAACAATAAAAAAACATCAGTCGGGGCGGGACATGCATACTCCTACTGAATTAGATACTCTTAATACTTTGAAACAAAACACTAATTAACAGCAAATCCTGATGAGGCTCAGACTTAGGAATACCTCTCTTTGACGCAAAGCAGGATCTTTTCTGCAGCATTGAGACAAAGTACATTATTAAAAACAAAAATAATTGTGCATACAGGCAAGGAAACCAAAATCAAGAGAAAAGGTTTTACCTTTCCAAGAATACACTAGATAAAGTCTGTGAGGCAAACATAATGCAAACATAATGTCAGTTTACATCAAGGAATTTCTTAAATCAATAGCAATAAGAAATGACACAGCAATTAAAAAATAACTCACTTTCTGATATTCTAGTGCTCATGTCTTCCCATATCCATCCATGTTCTGCCTCATTTACATAACTACAATTTGCACCTCTTCCAGCAGCGACAAATACCTTATAGTTATTAGCTTGAAGCATTTGTATTGTTGATCTAAAATCAGAATCACCTGTAGCCAACAAAATGTTTTGAGCCAGTTGTTTTTCAAACACAAGCCTCTGAAGTTCTTGCAGCATTAATCTATCGGCGACGTCAAACGGTCTTTCGTTTGGGTACGGTTTGGTATATGATCGTTGAGTCACAACACCGCAGTTTTCATAAGCGCATACACGCTGTCGTTTGGGTGCATCGACCAAACGGCAACCTTGACTACGTAATAAAGGCCGATTTTCATTGATAAAGTCAAGACGCAGATTCCCCACTACAAGCTTTACATCAGCGAGTTTATACCGCTCGTCGAGGGTTTTTAGAGACCCTTCGACGTTGGTAAAGATTTGGTCCACCAATCTAGATGCAACTTTCGTGTTTTCGAGGTCCCATAAGAATGAGAAATCATAAGGACCTGGATAGAAAAAAAGAAGAAAAAATACGAACTTAAAAGTTGAGCATTCAAATTCGAAGTGAAAATAAAACAAATTGAATGGATTAGCACCTGGTTCTTCTACTGCCATAGTTACCAAATCGCGGCAAGTGAAAGAGATGAGTTTAGCGAGAACAGTTTAAGCTGAAAAAATACAAGGTTAAAATTGTAGAGAAAATAGTCGAAATTCACTTGCAAATATCGACCATAGAAATAGAGCACGAAATCATTTCGAACTAGACAACTTAACTGAACTCAAAAGCAAAATTAAAGGCAGCAGATCGAAGAAAACATTAAAACCAACCAGATCTAATCAATCAAAACATTACCACTCAACACACGATCTATTTCAACTCATTCCAGCAATACGAAGAGAAATCATCAGATCTTCAACAGTAAACTAAATCATTTTACCTTGTTGGTATATGTAAGACAGTGAATGAAACAGATCGATAAAATAAGATGAACAAAATAAGATAAACAGATCTGATCAACCATTTTGACCTCTGCACAAAAGTAAACAACCCTCAGTCAACAAAACAAGACCTGGCTTACGTTGTAAACTGCAGAAAAATGTATTATGCGTCTAATGTGTAGCGTCTAAAGAGGCTACAGATTTTAACAAAAAATCAATGACAAGGCTTGATCGGAAAGAAACAGGCAAATACAGATCGGTGAGCTCTGAATAAGATCTAGCAACTTATTAATCCAATATCTACGATCGAGAAACTAAAACATGATAAAACTCAGTATCAGAATATTTTCGATAATGACGTCCGCACAACAGATCCATACAACAGTATCTAATGGGGTAAGATAAAAGTAAAAGAGCTGAATCATTTAGAGGATTAGAAAAGCAGATCGATGAAACATTGAAATCCAGCAGATCTATTCTATCAAAACATTACCAAACAACACCCGATCTAGATTCAACTCAATCCAGAAAAACGCAGGGAAATCATCAGATCTTCAACAGGAAATTATATTCATTTTACCTTGTTGATTTATTTATAAGACTGTGAATGAAATGAAACAGATCGATAAAATAAGATGAACAATAGGGAGGAGCAACGAGATTTAAAGCAATCAGAGATCTGAGAGTAGCCTAAACTTACCAAAGGGAATCGATGGCAAAGCGAAATTCAAGGAGGAGCGAGATTCTTCGCCCTTTCTTGTCGGAGGTGAGCGAAGAAGAAGAATGAGAGAACTTTCTTTGTGGCGAGGAGGCGAGTATTTGTTGGCCTTTTTATTGGCTCGAGAAATAGGGTCGCAAGTAGTGACTGGGAATAATCGGGTGTAACGCTCCCGTATACAAGCTCAGGTCATGTTGGGCCGTTAGATCAAAAGAGATTAATTATAAGCCGTTGATTATGATTACTAAGGGAAATAACAGGTTTATGGAAATGTATCAACAGTTAATGGCCCTAGATCTTGCCAGCCATAATGTGCCGGAAATCTGGAATGTTAAATGTCGATTGACGGATTTGTTAGTCAACGGTAACATAGCCAAATCATACATAAACTTTTACTATACTATCGTGCCATTTCATACCTGAATTACAAATTCAAATTTTATACACAAACTTTAAAGTTTTGCGGATATCATACAAATTTCGTGATGTAGCTAATGGTTCGTTAACAAGCGCTAACATAAGCAAAAAAAATTTGAAAAAACTGAAAACAATGTCGGTTTAGTCTTATCTTATAATATATAATTAGAAAGTTTTATCGTCTCTTAAAGTGGCCACATCAAGAAAAAAAAAAATTACATTTAAACTAAGGGGGTTATTGGTTGATGGATTTCAGAGAATTTTTAAAATTTTAAGAATCTATTGTTATTAGTTTATGAATTTTGATAATCTTACTAAAATCCATTGTTATTGATTTGATGATTTTTAAATTCTATACAAAATCCATTGTTAAGGGAGGTTATTGGGAGGTGTATTTCAAAGAATTTTAAAAATTTTAAAAATTCGTTGTTATTGGTTTATGAATTCTGATAATCTTACTAAAATTCATTGTTATTGGTTTGATGATTTTTAAATTCCATACATAAAAACTTTGACCGCAGACATAAATTAAAACTTTGACCGCAGACATAAATTAAATATGATAGATCTAAGCAAGATACATAAAACTCAAATGACTACAATATAATAAGATAGTTCAAAGAAGAAAAAATTGAAAACAAAACTTTATTATTTAAAAAAAATTATACTTCATGTATTTCACAAGATAAGAAGTTTTAGGTGTGATTATTTAAGTTTAGAAAAACTACATTTCATAAGATAAAATATATATTTCTTAAGTTTTATATTATTGATTACTTATTAAAATTACATATTAATTATAAATCTTTAAATTTTGTACTTTTCAAAGATCTTGATAGAATTATAATAATATTAAAATATATTAACATACTAATATTTTAACTTTTTGATCAGGATAAAATATTATATTTTTGTAAAAATAAAAATTAGAATATTCAAAATTTTGATCTAATATAAAATATTTTACAATTATGATCAAATTAAAATATTTATTTATTCTTTCTAATCATATAGTCTAACTGAAAAATCATATTAAATTGAATAAAGTTTATAAAAACTTTTACATTTAGATGCCTACTAAATGAGGTTTTATACTCATATGGTTGCACATAATGTATATTTTTTATAATAGATTTTTTAACCATCACTCAACAACATATCCGATGTGGAATTTTAACAATTCTAGTAATTTATTTTGTTTTTAAAAATTCAAATCATAAAATATAAAGAAAAAATAGATTTTTTTAGAAATAAACAAAGATGATAGGAGAAATATAATGATTTTTAAAATAATTAATATGATAAAACTGAATTAAATATATTCCTTATTTAATAATTTTCGTGATTACCAATTAAGGAAAAGGAATAAATTTTATTAATTAATATTTAGTTTAGTAAGACATATTTGATTTTCTAACCATAATATATGAATGGCATTGTTTGTAATTATTCTAGTAAATTAAACTTTATTTCATAAGTAGCATGAGAAGCTTCCTAATGATGACACATCAGCATGGCATTTTTGTTAATTACACATGACACAAAGGTTATTTTAAAAGTGTATTCTCTTTTAATATATTAGGGATAATAAAAGAGTCATCTCTCCTCTTAACCTATCCACATTAGCCTAATTTTATGGAGATTATAGGTCCCACATTTAATCATAAACGATGAATCAAAAGAGAAGAAAATGAGAAATGAGATATGACAAACATTAAAACTAAAATTAATGAATCAATTAATTTACACATTTTCTATTATTATATCTCTCTAAAACAAAATATCTTATTTACCAAAAAGCCTAAAATATATTTCACAAAATAAAATAACGAAAACATCAACTGAGAAAATAAATTGATATTAGATGATTTATAAAATTTAAGAAACATTTTTTCACATAACTTGAAAGTTCAAAATATATAGAGATAACTATAAATAAGAAAAAAATTAACATGTTTAAAATAATAAATGAAACAACATAGATTTTCTAAGAGTTACAAATTAATAAGGATATAAAAATGTGTCAGTTTCAAAAATAGACCAAGAATTGGGTCAATTGTAAAAGTAACCCCCATTGCAAAATGTTTTTTTTTTTTTTTACCTTTTTCACCCTTCCCATATTTACGTAATAACGAAAATGCCATTACTTTTTCCCGTGAAGTCTATTACGAAAATCAAATGTCCAAAGAAACCTCATATTCTTCACTTATTCACGAAAATGCCATCACCATCAATTCATCCAACAACTAAGCTCAACCAAAATCAAGCTTTGAATGCATGATTTCCTCATCAAACATATCTACAAACTCATTATATCATCTCATAAACTTATATTCTTCAATTTATTCTCAATTTTCACCCAAAAACTCACATTTTCATCTTTTCAAAGTTTATGTTCTTAGATCTTGCCATTATCGGTGTGAGAGATCATTCTAACGGTTGAGGAAGTATGCTAAAGCTCTAAATCGAAGTTCTTGGCCGTGAATGTAACTTAAGATCACGAAAAGGTAAAAATCCGGTCGATCTGAATGAAGTTAGGTTAGTTTTGCAATGGATTTTCACAAAATTTTGGAGAGTAGACTTCATTGTGAAGTCTACTTCGAAATCCTTTGAAAACAAAAAAATACGGGGTAGACTTCATTATGAAGTCTAACTATGATTATGAAGTCTAACTATGAAGTCTAATAGGTTAGTTTTTGCAATTGATCAACCAAATATTTTTTTTGTGAAGTCTATCCCTGAAGTCTACTGAACAAAAAGGTTAGTTTTGCAATTGACTTTCGCTTGACTTTTGGGGAAGTCTATCTGTAAAGTCTATTTAGGCCGTTTAGACTTCCGGTTGAAGTCTACTGGTCAACGTTTATCGAAATAGACTTCACAGTGAAGTCTACTTCCAAAGTCAAAAAATTTCAATCAATTGCAAAACTAACCCGTCTGAAGTCTAATTATTGGCGTAGACTTCATAACAGAGTTAGACTTCATTTTGAAGTCTAATCGGCCTAAATAGACTTCACATTTAGACTTCCCCAAAAGTCAAGCGAAAGTCAATTGCAAAACTAACCCTTTTTATTCAGTAGACTTCATGGATAGACTTCACCAAAAACGTATTTGGTTGATATATTGCAAAACTAACCTATTAGACTTCATATATAAGCCGACAAAGTAGACTTCATTATGAAGTCTACTATTGAATGTTTTTTTTTAAAACACCTTTTTGGAAAATGTATAATTAATTTTTAAGATTTTCTTGAACAATTAGTTGTATTAGTCTGTTTAGCTGCTTGTGTGTGGGTTTGACATTCTTATTCGTTATATACAAAGTGAAAATGGTTTTCTTGTTTGATTAGCACTTTAGACATTACCAAGTAGACTTTGTAGAGAAGTATATCTGTGAAGTCTAACTATGAAGTCTATGTTTTTCCTTAGCATTTCTAATGTGGTTGATATTTGTTTACTTGCAGATAATGGTGTACATCGCTTCTGTTTATGGAGAATAGGTAAGAAAGGAAAATATGAAGTCTAACTATGAAGTCTAACTATGAAGTCTAACTCTGAAGTCTAACTATGAAGTCTAATATTATTTCTCAATTGAACCGTTTTAGGTAGGTAAAATGGAACTTTTGGACTTGAATACTTGTTATATTTGAAAATATGAAGCCTAACTCTGAAGTCTAACTATGAAGTCTAACTCTGAAGTCTAATATTATTTCTCAATTGAACCATTTTAGGTAGGTAAAATGGAGCTTTTGGACTTGAATACTTGTTATATTTGAAAATATGAAGTCTAACTCTGAAGTCTAACTATGAAGTCTACACGAGAAGTCTATTCATGAAGTCTACTTATAAAGTCTAATTATTTTTTCCAACTTGGTCTGTTTTAGCTAGGTAAAATGTCATAGGAAAGCTTGAATTTGTATTTTAAAAAAAATAATGTGAAGTCTACTCATGAAGTCTACTCGTGAAGTCTACTAGTAAAGTCTATCTGTGAAGTTTACTCGTGAAATCTAATATATGTTTGAACTTGATCCGTTTAAGCTAGGTAAAATAGATCAAAATGCTTAAGTCTTATAAGTCTTATAGTACAATTTTTATACTTTGGAGCTCCAAGTTATAGGTCCCTTGTAATGTAGAAGAAACTTATATAATGTACATCAATGGGTGTGTTAAAATTTTGATACTTGAAACTTATATAATGTACATCAATAATTCCAAGTTGGTTTTACAACATTTTACATCTACTTCTACAAAGCTGCACATTCTCCTCATCTGAATATCAATTGCCATCTCACATGCCACCATCGACAGCTCCAATATATCTCCTTCATTAATCTTTATGTGTCTTGATCTGAAGAGCATTGACACTAGCTGCATCGAGCCCCACTCTATTTCAAATAAAGCAAACATTTAGCCAAGAAATCTAAACAATTCTACTAAGCCCTATATATAAAAAAATAAAGGATCAGAAACTACATCAAAGAATAAGGCAAGTCATTAACTAACAAACAAAGTTTTTAACCTTATACTTGTTGTTCTACATGATTAAGCTAAAGTACATCATCAATGATCAAGAAGAGGAAACAAATTGATTTCAACTATGTACCAAAAACTTAATTTCTAAAAAAGCTATAATTAAAGAGACATGATCGACGAGATACTCCAAGGTTTAAGAATCAAGACTCGATGCCTTTAACCTACAGTGTCGTGATTAATTCACAAAATAACCAAATATAAGATTCAAGATAGATTATGATGCAAATTTGGACTTGAATACCTGTTATATTTGAAAATATAAAGTCTAAATATGAAGTCTAACTATGAAGTCTAACTATGAAGTCTAGCTATGAAGTCTAACTATGAAGGCTAACTATGAAGTCTAACTATCAGGTAAAATTTAGGGAAAATGGAGAACAAGATGATTACTTCTCACCATGTCAATAGTTGTAATTGAACGGTTTTGCTTCAGAGCATCTGCAACCTTTTCAGCTTCCTGAATCCATTGAAACATCACAATCTGACTTTGGTTACTTTTGACAATAAGAAAGATCCAAGTTTCTCTCGTGATATAATAGTTATGCATATGTACAAGGAACATCAAGCAGAATCATGTCACAAACAAGAAATTATCTTACAAACTAGAGATATGAACACAAAGGAAGAAGAAAACAGAGGGTTTACCACAGCCAAAACATAGGCTTTTTTCTGTGCCAAAAACGAATCAGCCTTCTGCGTCTTTGTATCTTCTTCTCCTCTTACTCCTTGAAACACCTCAACCAACAGATTCAAAGGCAACATGCGCGGAAACAAATCTAACATGTTATGTATGTGGTTCAGATCTGTGCCCAGATCTTTTATGGAGAGAAAAACGATAGTTTACCGGTGATAATGGTAAACAAACGGCGAGAAGAAGCGGCGAGTGGCTTTGCTTAGTCGAGAAGAAGTGGCTGAGGTTCAAGGAGAGATGAGAGAGAGAAAAGCGCACCAAGATACATATTTGTTTCTATAAAATTAGGGTTATTCCTTTATATACCAAGGTAAAATTTATGGTTAGATGAAGTCTAACTATGAAGTCTAGCTATGAAGTCTACTAAAGAAGTCTAACTATGAAGTCTACTAATGAAGTCTAACTAACCCTTATATGGATTCATTTTTATACAATTTTAATTTTCATAGATGATAAATGTTTACATCTTATTTATGTACAAATTTTTTTAATCAAAAGAATTTGCTAAAATTTTATTATTTAAATTTAAGTTGTGATTAGGAAGTAGACTTCAACACGAAGTCTAACTATGAAATCTAACTATGAAGTCTAACTAACCCTAATATTCCGCTTCCCGCCAAAATATTTCGTTTCCCACCTGTTTTTTTTTTGAGTTTCAGACTTCATAACGAAGTCTAACTATGAAGTCTAACTATGAAGTCTACTAATGAAGTCTAACTAACCCTTATATGGATTCATTTTTATACAATTTTAATTTTCATAGATGATAAATGTTTACATCTTATTTATGTATAAATTTTTTTAATCAAAAGAATTTGCTAAAATTTTATTATTTAAATTTAAGTTGTGATTAGGAAGTAGACTTCAACACGAAGTCTAACTATGAAGTCTACTAATGAAGTCTAACTAACCCTTATTTCCGCTTCCCGCCAAAATATTTCGTTTCCCGCCTGTTTTTTTTTTTTTGAGTTTCAGACTTCATAACGAAGTCTAACTATGAAGTCTAACTATGAAGTCTGACTAAACCTAAACCCTAAATCGATTTTTTAAATAAAAACTTATAGTAAATATTAATTATGTTTATATAATCACGATTAACATTATAAAGTACGAATTCGTGAGTTTTATATCGTTAAACGAACCACAAACATATTTTTATGTCAAAATTCTCTAAACCATAACAATGACAATCATAAACCCTATACATTAAACCTCAAACACTAAGCTTGGTGATTGGTTTACTCATGAAACTTATAAATTGATTCATTTTCATGAAATTTTATTTTACATAGATAGAAGTTGTGTTTATTTAAATTATCCATAATTTTTTTTATCAAAATTATTTTTTATCGATTTTGAACTTTAAATTTAAGATTTTTTTATTTGACAGACTTCATGAGTAGACTTCACACATTTTTTTTTTTGGTTTTAAAATAATTTGTCTTACTTGATTTAAATTGATTAATTTATTTGCAAGTTTATTTTACATGGATTGTAGTACTCTGTGTTAAAATTATGTGTAAATAGTTTTATCCAAATATTTTTTATAAAATTTTAAACTTTAAATTTAAGATTTTACTATATAGTAGATTTCATGAGTAGACTTCACACAGTTTATATGTTACATACATAATTTATCTTAGTTCACTTATATGGATTCATTTTTATGCAATTTTATTTTTCATAAATGCTAAATGTTTACATCTTATTTATGTATAAATATTTTTAATCAAAAGAATTTATTATAATTTTATAATTTAAATCTAAGTAGTGATGAGGAAATAGACTTTATGAGTAGACTTCATAAGTACACTTCATGAGTAGACTTCACACAGTTTATAGGTTACATACATAATTAATCTTAGTTCACTTATATGGATTCATTTTTATGCAATTTTATTTTTCATAGATGCTAAATGTTTACATCTTATTTATGTATAGATGTTTTTAATCCAAAGAATTTATTATAATTTTATAATTTAAATTTAAGTAATGATGAGGAAATAGATTTCATGAGTAGACTTCATGAGTAGACTTTATACGGGGTAAAACAGTCAAAAGGCTAGCGTTTTTTTCTTTGTTCAGAAGGGTGATGTTTGTAATTTGGCAACCCCAAAAGACTAGTTTAGACATAAGTGCAATAGAAGTCTATTTTTGCATTTCAAATCAATATGTGGTCTATTTGAGGCAATTCCCTCTATAAAAATTATAAGTTTGTTTGTAACCCTATATAAAAAAATTGAAAAAGTTTATAATACAAATAAAAAGATTCATTTTTCAATGAAAAATACACATGGCGAGTTTTAGGATGTAATGCAGTTATGAAAAACATATTTTATGTTAAAGATAGTGTTACAAACTCAAATAATTATTTTTTAATTCTCAAGTCATCGATGTATAAAGATGAACAATAAAATATATAGTTTTGAACTAGGTTGAGAATCAATATGCTACAATGTATTATATGTCTTGAAAGTACAAAGACAAGATATGGAAACTAAAATGTTGGAGAGAAAACTATAAACACTGTCAAAGATGCATGGGAAACGGCAAACGACACGGCTCAAAAGGTGACTGAGGCGGTGGTTGAGTGTGGTTAAGAGGCGGACATAAATCGGGATGATGTTAATAAGAATTTTGACGAGCTGTTAGAAAATCAGAAGGTCGATGGTGATTAGAGGAAGTTCTAAGTTCACTAAACAACTTTTTTTTTTTTGTACTAGAAAGATAATAACTCACTACAAAAAAATGTGTGTTTTATATTATTTATTTTATATATTTTCATTAGTTATAAATGATGTAAAATAATTTTACATCACTTATAGAAATAACTGTAAAAGTGGTGATGCAAATAATTGACATCGATTTATTAAGAACCGATGCAAATATGTAAAATATTTATATCGATTATATATCGCAATCGATGTCAATATGTGTCAACTGGAAAAAAATGATATTAACTTTTTTCATCAGTTAACATAAATGATGCTAAAATTTACTTTTTAATAAATTAATTATAATAAAATTTTGTATTATTTGTATTTTATTACTTTGAATCTGCTTATATTCAAATAATAAATAATATTTATAAGCTGAAATAAAAAGAGAAATTCCATACAATAAATACGAATACATTTGTACAAAAATCAAAACAAACCTATACACATTATGTCAAAGTGATCGATTGTTCATACTAACTAATAATTTAAGCAAAAATAGTTTTCATCGTCTTTTTGCTTCCATATCTTATGCAGCTATTAGTCAAATTGTCGATCACTAATATCATTCATCACCATCACCACCATAACACGATGCTTGATCGTAAAGAAGCAAAAGTATTTCCTGAAAAAAAAAACTATAAAACTACATATCAAAAGTAAAATAAATCCAATCACAGAGAGCATTTATATTCATATCAAACAATATCTTAAAGCAATTGGCAACATCTAATATCTTCGACTGCTTACAGAAACGAAAACTTAATCCTACGAAACATCCAAACAGAAATTAGGCACAAAAGTTATCAGATCTATTTACCTTCAGAGGGAGAAGGAACATTTTAATGCTGGTCGTATGACTACACGAGTCCTTAGGGAAAATCTCTAACATAAATTTTATTTGTTAATCATGTTGTGGATGTCTTCTGTATAATTGATTTTAGTTGTTTCAAAGTTATATTAGGAGAATAAGAAAAGAAGAAAAACTGCAGAGGAAGCCAAGGTAACTGTTACGATTCTACGAAGATCTATAATTGATTTTTGGTTTAATTTAGGAAAATATGAAACATACATATTCAGTTTCCAAAAAATAATATCTATTTTTTATTTTTGTCTGACAATTTTTTTTTAGAGTTTTTGAAGATGACTTCTTCAACTACTTCTTGTGAGCAATTCTATAAGTTCGGTTGTAATGTGTTCGACAAACCGAGCTACATTTCGCTCCACTAATGCATCTTCTACAAGCATTTCATCTTCACTATTAGTTTCTCTATCACCATTACCAGAAGCTCCATCTCTGTTACCATAAGGTCCATCCGTTTTTGTCCATAAAAATTCCACCCGTTTTTACCAAAATTGTTGAGTGTACCATTTTCTCAAACATTGCATCTCTATTTGACATCGTCTTTAGCTCCGTTAAATCCTCAAAATGAAGTTTCACTACAAGAAATATAGGCGATTTGCGACGGAAATTCCCGTCGCAATTCCGTCGCAACTGACGATTTGCGACGGAATTGCGAGACAAAAATTTCCGTCGCAAATTGATCCTCGCAATGACTATTCCGTCGCAACTCCGTCGCAAATTTGCGACGGAAGAGCCTCCGTCGCAAATTTGCGATGGAAATAATTCCATCGCAAAATTGCGACGGATTAACGACCTATTTATTTAGTCGCAATTTGGCGATCGATTTGCGAGAGATTTTATTCCGTCGCAAACTTGCGATGGATATAACTCCGTCGCAATCCATCGCAAAATTGCGACGGAGTACGGTCCATCGCAATCCGTCGCAATTTTGCGACGGGATTCAATCCGTCGCAAGTTTTTAATTTTTTTTTTTATTTTCAAATTTTTTGATTATGAAATTGTTTTTTAAAATTAAATAAATAAATTAAAAAAATTTGAAAATCAAAATTAAATTAAATTTAATTGTAATTAAAATATCATTAAAATAAAATATTCATCAAATTCACAAAAAAACAATAAAACGAAAAACTAAAAATCGACGGATGGTCCGTCGTCACCCAATCCGCCGGTTCCGCTGTTTCCGCCCTCGGGTTGCTGCTGGTTTTGACGCAAACGGCTCATAATCTCCTTGAGCTTCGGATCCGAGTTGCCCAAGTAGTCGAACATCTCTTCGAACGCCGCAACCTTCGTCTTCGTTGTAGTCAATTCCGTCTTTGTTGCAGTCAATTCCTCCTTCAACACAGCAACCTCGTTCGGATCCGGGAACTGACTCGAAGCCGAACCGCAAACATAACCGCTCCCAAGATCGATTTGGGATTGAAGAGAACCAACCCCCCAAATCTTCCCCTTTCTACGGGGAGCGGACTGAAAAACCAAAAAAAACATTGAAATTAAGAAGCCAACAATATACATAAGAATAAAAATAATTTAAACTAAAAAATGATACAAATTTACCTGAAGAAAAACCTTGTTCTTCGCGGCCACGGAAGAACCAGAAGCGACGCTATCCGGATCATCATTCTGAGTCAACTCTTGCAGTTTTGAGTTAACGTCGTTGTAGAGCTCCTCAGAATCGTCATCCAGGAAAGTGCCATCCGGATTCCGTTTGGCATACGCGAGAACGGCCAGAAAATCCGTCTCTGATTCCCCTTGTTCCTCGGCCTATAAAAATAATTTTTGATTTCATAATAACGATAAGAAATTATAACTGGTACAAAAAATATTGTTAAAAAATAAATAGAAAGTTAAAAAAACTTACAAGCATTCGGCCGCGGGCTACGTAAGAAGTTCGGCCGGATCGATGTTTAGAATTTTTGCTCTTCCCTCGAGCAGACTTACTGTTGTCACTCCGTTTCTGGTGATCGGGATCCAACCAGTAAGCAACCAAGGCATCCCACACATTCTGATCAAAGTGAAGTGGCTTGGCAGCATCACCCTTCGCCAACCACGACTTCTTCCATCGATGTACCATATCGGGTAACCGATCGTGGACTTTGGCGCAGAACTCTTGGTAAACCCTCTCGGTAATGCCAGAGTCCCAGTGATACTTGCGCTTGAAAAAAAAAAATCAAAAAACAATAATATAATTTTAGTGATCATGAATAAGAAAATATTTTTAAAAATTAATTAAAAAAATACTAGAAACACTTACAGCAAAAGTAGAGAACCAACGTTGAAGAGCGGGTTCCTTCACATCCTTCCACCGGGCAAAAGGATCTTTGGTAATCTTTTTCAAAGATTTCCGTAACTGCTGAAGCTACGGACGAATCATGAGAGAACCTTAAAAAGAAAACAATACACTTTAACATTTTAGAATTGTTAGATATAAAATAAAACCAAAACTAATAAAAATTAAAAATTACATACCATAAAGTTCTCGGTGGGCGGTGTGGATGAAGATGAGGGAGGAGATCATGACCGGGCTCCTCTAAAATCTGCCTCATGGCCATTTTTATGCGGCTCTAGCGGCCTCAACCGCGGCCTCAACTGCGGCTGCCTGACGAGGTGGGGAAGGAGACCGAGACCGTACCCGTTGATGCTGCTCCCGTCCTGTAGAACCAAGGGAACTAGTAGCAGTGTGCCCGTGACTCCTCACGGGAACGGAGCGACCACTACGGGAACCCCCGGATCCCTGCTGACTCATGTACTGTACGTACGTGTTGTCTTGATCCATCTGCCAAAAATTAACAGAATAATATAAAAAGTAAAAATATAACAATAAGAGATAAAATAAAAATAACATCACTTATCATTTATAAATCTCATATATTTATAATATACTTATCAAAAATCTTGTCATGTTTTGAGTTTTGTTAATATATATTTTATATATATTAACAAATTTTGAACACTTACGACTAACAGAAAAAAAACATCAAACCTATCTAATATTACGCCAAAGTCGTTTTATACATATTATACCAAAAAAATAAAAACTATGAAAAACACCAATCAAGTTTTTTTGAAAACTAAAATCTACAACAACATCAAAAACATAAAATTGAAAAACCAATCCCTAAACATCAAAAAAAATAAAAATCCAAAAACCGTAATCTAAAATCCAAAATCTAGTAAAACATTCATGTCCTAATTTAATCACCTAACAAACTACTCAATAATCTAAACTAAACTAATTATCTAACTAATCCATCTACCTAATTTTATGTAACAATACATTTTAGATCTAAAATTTCTTAATGTACAACTAATCCAATTCCCTATACCCTAACTAATCCAATAATCTAAAAACCGTAAACTAATCTAAAACGAACCGTATAGAAGACGGGGAGAATTTTCGGCGGCTGAGCGCGACGGCGGCAGAGGACGACGGCGGCGGAGGACGACGGCGGTGGAGGACGACGGCGGCGCAGAGAGGAAACGGAGAAGGCTGCGCGGAGAGAAGGAGGCGGAGAGAAGGGGTCGCCGGCTCGGAAAATGCCCAGAGAGAAGAGGGAGGGGAGGCGGTGGCGCGGAGAGAATCGGACGGCCGGGCGGAGACTCTTCGGAGGCGGCGGCGCGGAGAGAAGGAGGGGGAGAGAAGGGGTCGCCGGCTCGGGAAGGGAAGAAGCCTTCGGGTCGGGAAGGAATGAAGGCGGCGGCGGGATAACCAGAAAGCGGCAGGCGGGAAGAAGGATGGGGCTGTCGGCGGCGGCGGGTCTGAAGGAGGCGGAGGATGACCGGATCTGCTGGCCGCGGGTCGGGAAGAAGATCTGGGGCCCGGGGAGAAGGCGACGGTGGCAGGCGGTCGGGTCGGAGGCGAAGATTTCACGGCCGGGAACGAGAAGAAGACGGAGCGGCGGCGGCGTTTTCGGGAAGAATGGTCGGTTTGAGCTTCGCTCAAACCCGATGCTTCGACTATATAGGAAATATGTGTCCCTCGCAAATCCATCGCAATTTTGCGATGGCTTTGCGAGGGAAATGTACGAAAACCCTAAATTTTGCGATGGATTTGCGATGGACTGTGGTCGATCATCGCAAATCCATCGCAAAAAATGCGATGGGTTTGCGAGGGAATGATTGGAAACCCTAATAGTTTTCGAATTAGGTCCATTCTATCGCAAATCCATCGCAAAATTGCGATGGATTTGCGATGAAAATGTCCCATTCCATCGCAAATCAATCGCAACTTTGAGATGGATTTGCGATGGAAAGTTAAGGTTTAGTTTTTAGGGTTTAGGGATTTGATAACGGACTAATAAGTTTGTACGTATGCAATATTTATGCTCATTAGTAGATGAATTTGAATATTTATTTAGATATTGAACATTCGTAGATATATATGTACATGGTTGATGTGTTTTCACAAAACCGTTTGTAATATTATATACGTCATAAGCTTTAGTGAGCTTGATATGTACCTAGTTGAAGAGAAATGTTTTTTATTTACTTGAAAGCTTTTAGTTTGAATTATACATCACATAAAAACATACCCTAAACACAAAACACTTGTTATAAGAAACAGCGAAAACCCTAAACCCTAAATATTTAAGTTTCCATCGCAATTCCATCGCAAATATGCGACGGATTTGCGATGGAAACTTAAAAATTAAAAATTCCATCGCAATTCCATCGCAAGTTTGCGTTGGATTTGCGATGAAATTTTAAATTTTTAACTTTCCATCGCAATTCCATCGCGGCATTGCGACGGATTTGCGATGGATACAAAATTTTTTGTTTTCCATCGCAAATCCATCGCAATTGGCCGCTAGATTTGACGTCCCCCGGGTGGCTTTTTGTTCCAACCACGGGCACTGTTGTTTCCGCTATCCCCCTGATCGTTGCCGGTTCCCCAAGCTGCTTTGTTATCACTTCCCGGTTTGTCTTTGGAGTTAGAACCCCAGCTATACCAGATTCCGACAGAGGACGAATCGGTCGAAAACTGGTCTAGATGGGGTTTAGACTCCAATGACAAACCACGGCAATGATAACAAAGCAGCTTGGGGTTCCGGGAACGATTAGGGGGATATCGGAAACAACAGTGCCCGTGGTTGGAACAAAAAGCCACCCGGGGACGTCAAATCTAGAAGAGAAGCCGTCATCAACTGGCTCGGCGTGGGGAACCATAGAGAAGACATCTGCAATCTCAAAATGTTATACGTACTGAAATGAATTTCGTGTCGGCTTGTAAGTATAAAGTTTGCGATGGAGTGACAATATATGTAACATACAGCACATAAGAAAATACAAAGAAAAACCTTAAAATTAATCAAACTCAACAATATCCTCATTTTCGTCCTCATTTTCAGATACGTAAGAGTTTTCACTGTGTTCTCTTTCTTCTTCATCAGTCGCAGACTCTTCGAATTCATCGGCTTCTCCATCTTCACTTGAATCGTCAACGACGTCTTCAACTTCTCTGTTCTCGGGGTTAACGTGGTTGATATTTTCTGTGGATTCGCTCGGGTTTGAAACTTCTGCAACTCTATCATGCTGCATGGCCACTTCATCGTCTAAACCAACTACATAACCTCTTGGATTGACCTTTATGACCGATAACCAAGTCTCCCGTCTTTGTCTAACTCGAGGATAAGGAATGAAACACACTTGCTCTGCCTGCGATGCAAGGATGAAGGGTTCGAACTTGGAAAATTTTCGGTTTGCATTTACATCGGTGACACCTACCGTCTCGTTTCTCCGAACCCCTCGACCTGGTGTCGGATCATACCAATCACATTTGAATATAATACATTTCAAGTTGATAATTCCAGGGTATGTGACCTCGATGATCTCTTGCAAAACTCCGTAGAATTCTATTTCCCCCGGGACATGAATACCATAATTTGCGGTCGACTTCCGCATGCCATGCTTGTACGTATGGAAAATGTACCCGCGAGTACAGTACATTGGTGCTGTAGTGATCTTTCCTATTGGAGAGTTCACAATCTCATGCAGCCATAGCGGTATTTGTTCCGGATGACAGCCCTCTCTCACCTATATACAAACAAATGGTACATTAATTATGTAACGTAGCTATAGTGTTAGGTTTTAGTTTATATATCACTCATTTGAAGATTACTTACATAGTATTTTAACCATCCAGCAAAGTCACGTTCTTTGTAAAACTCATACTCATGCTCTTGTAAACCATGGTATGTTTGGCGGATCAGATTATCAAATATGCTGCACAAACATCTCGAGTTATATAAATATATATATATATGTATATATATATATATGTAAACGTATATATAATATAATTAATGTTACCTCTCAAATTGGTGCACTTCATCCAGATTACGCAATATGTAATTGTGAGCAGCTCTCAAATCTTCATGGTCCCACGATTTTTCCTTCAACTTTCCAGCAAGTCTGCCTATTTCTTTGAAGATGCTGGGGACAACATGCCTATAAACAGGTGCAACGCCTCCATCATCGTATCGTTTCGTAGCGGTTCTTCTCGTTCTCACATTTGGACTAAAATAGTAAGACGCGAAGTTAGATGTTTCCTCTGTTAATGAACCTTGTACTATGGATCCCTCAACTTTTGCAAGGTTTTTAGCCTTTCCCTTCAAGTGTCCCATAAAACGCTCAAACGGATACATCCACCTGAATTGCACAGGCCCCCCGAGATCCGCCTCATATGGCAAATGTACCGTTAGGTGTTCCATCACGTCCAAGAATGAAGATTTTCTCCATGTTACACAACAAGAGAGCAATGTTTTTTTTTAACTTCTCTACCCCGTCTACTGTCAGTGTTCGCGTGCAAAGATCTCGGAAAAACGCCCCAATACCTATAATATAATATACACGAACCATTCATAATCTCCTTAAGCAAACATATATATTTAATTACGTACATAAACTCAATTAAAAGAAATGTAAATACTTGTTTAATTATTACCAACAATTGCTTCGTGGACATGAGACGGCAATAGCTCTTGTAACGCAAACGGTAGTAGTCGCTGCATGAAAACATGGCAATCGTGGCTCTTCATACCAGAAAATTTTTGTCCTCGCTCTATACATCGTGAGAATTTGGAAACATATCCATCCGGAAATTTGACATCTGAGGCCACCCAATCAAATAGAGCTCTCTTCCCATCTGCAGACAATCGAAAACTCGGAATTGGCTGTTTGCCGTCTCTAGTAATCTCCAACTCGCTTCTTTTGCATATTTCTGCTAAGTCCAGCCTCGATTTCATATTGTCTTTACTTTTCCCTTGGACGTTCAAAATGGTATGCATGATGTTATCAAAAAAATTCTTCTCGATATGCATAACGTCAAGATTATGTCGCAAAAGGTGATCCTTCCAATATGGGAGTTCCCAGAATATACTTTTTGTGCCAGTTGTGTGCTTGTCCATATCCGTCAGGCATGTTTGCAGTACAATGCCAATTGCCCCCACGTTTGCATGTTTCCTCACCACCATAATAATCGATCTGATCAAGCAAATCCTGTCCCGAAAGATAATCCGGAGGGGGACCGCGGACAGCTTTATTCTTCGTAAATAAAACCTTGTTCTTTCGGTACTTGTGATTGATAGGAAGAAAACGACGGTGACAATCAAACCAACAAGGTTTTCTTCCATGCCTCAGCTGAAATGCTTCTGCCCTATTCAAACAGTGTGGACACGATAGTCTTCCGTGCGTAGTCCACCCCGACAACATTCCATACGCTGGGAAGTCACTAATCGTCCACAATAATACTGCGCGCATGTTGAAGTTTTGTTGCTGCGAGTAATCAAATGTGCAGACTCCTGAATACCACAGTTGTTTCAGCTCATCGATCAAAGGTTGCAGAAATACATCTAGGGATCGCTTCGGATGCTTTGGACCTGGCACTAAAACAGTTAAGAACAAAAATTATCGCTGCATGCACATTGTCGGCGGAAGATTATATGGAGTCAATATGACGGGCCATAGCGAATATTGTCTCCCTGACATACCAAATGGACTAAATCCGTCTGTGCATAATCCAAGATAAACATTCCTGGACTCATTAGCAAAGTTTGAATGTACCGTCTGAAAGTGTTTCCACGCCTTTGCATATGAGGGATGTGTTATCTCTCCATGATGTGTGGAATGTTCTGCATGCCATCTCATTGACGCTGACGTCATTTCCGATTGGTATAACCGTTTCAATCTTTCGGTGATTGGCAAGTACCACATACGTTGGTAAGGGACCCGCCTCCTTCCCATAGTGGGTTTGTATCTCGGCTTCCCACAAAATCGACATTCCTGCAGCTTATCATCATCTTTCCAGAAAATCATGCAATTGTCAATGCATACATCAATCATTTCATAAGGTAACCCAAGACCCGCAACCAACTTCTGTATTTCATAGTAATTACCAGCAGAAAGATTATCTTCCGGTAAATACTCTTGAAATAGTCCAGCCCACTTATCCATGTTACTCTCGCTGCTGTTATCCTCACTTTTAATTGTCATCATCCTAGCTGCTAGTGACAGTCTAGAAAGTCCCTCTCTACACCCATCGTAAAGTGGTTGATTTGCAGCATCTAACATATCATAAAACTTTTGTGCTTCTATGTTGGGTTCTTCCAGAATTGCTTCCGTAGGATTATCGGCAAAAGCAGGTGTAGTTTCATGAAATGCATCTGTAACCATATCATGAAATCTATTCCCTTGCTGATACCCAATATCATTTCCCAAGATATCAGGATGACCATAATCATAGCTACCGCTATAATTATGTTCTTCAACCCCTTGACTCGAACCACTATTTCCCGCTTCATAGTGAGTCGTCGTATTATAATGATTTTCACCATGAAAATACCATACATAATAGTTTGGTACAAATCCTCTATTAAATACATGTTTTTTAGCAGTATCAACAGCGATATATTTTTTGTTCCTACATTTCTCACAGGGACAAAATATTTTACCCGTTTGCATTGCCTGCGGTTGGTTTTGTGCTTGGTTAAAAAATCCATGTAATCCTTCAACAAACTCTCTCCTCACTTCGCCGGTCCCTGGATCTCTTTGATTGTACATCCAGCTTCGTAACTCATATATTCCGTAACTCATTTTTTTAGTGTTTTATTTTTTTTCCCTCTTTTTTTTTTCCCTTCTCCTCTCTCTTTCCCTCTCTTCCCTTTTTTTTTTTTTGATTTTTGATTTCGAAAGCTGAACGATTCGCTATTTATAGATTTCTGAAAAAATTTTGCTATGGATTTGCGACGGATTTGCGATGTATACTTTGCGACGGATTTGCGACGGTTTCAGTTTTGCGACGGAATTACGACTTACTTGCGACGGATTTGCGACGGAAATATTCCATCGCAAAAAGTTAGGTAAACTCAATTAACACGTGCGCACCTAACCGATCCGCATGTCGGCCACCAACTTATCCTCGCAAATCCGTCGCAATGTTGCGACGGATTTGCGACGACACAGTATGCGACGAAAATACACACCCGCAAATCCGTCGCAAACTTGCGATGGAAGTTTTCCATCGCCATTCCGTCGCAATTTTGTGACGGAATTGCGACGGATTCTTATTTTCTCGCAAAGTCGTCGCAAGTACGTCGCAAGTTTGCGACGGACAACGTTCCGTCGCAAGTACGTCGCAAGTTTGCGACGGACAACGTTCCGTCGCAATTTTGCGACGGATTTGCGATGGTTTATTTTTCCGTCGCACGTCCGACGCAAAGCCATCGCAAAATTGCGACGGAAATATTTCCGTCGCAAAGTTCCGTCGCAAATCCGCTGTTTTCTTAGTGTTTATACAAAATCCATTGCCCATACAAAGAAATTTGGAGTGCATTAACAAGTTTGTAAGCACCATTTCTATAACCTCTTTCTTTGTTTGAAGTGATACCCTTAGTAATTTTGAACTTCCCACCGAAGAATTCTCTTATAAGAAGTGATACTGTGTGTGCTAAAAACTACATTAAAAAATTATGTGTTTTGTAAGAAAGAAACTATAGAGAATTTAGGGCTAGATCTTCTTGTAAGTCGAATGGATCATAAACAAGTATTTAACGAAAGAGATTTGTATTAATTGAATAAAACGGTTACAAGAAATCTCTGAAGAAAGAAGTAAACGAACTCTAAGGAAAAATACAGGAAATGAATCTGAAAGATTGATAGTATTTCTCTAGGTCAAAATCAGGTGAAAAAAACTCTCTCTGTACTGTTTTCCAGAGAAGAAGATAGTAAAAAGTTGTCTCTGTGAACTCAAGACGTCCTCCTTTTATAGCTCTAGAAGTCGAGTTCAACCTCTTTCGCATATCTCGTCCACAAGTCGCGTATCTCATCCACGAGCAGCTCCAGATCCCGTTATTTTCGAACCTAATCAAATCGAGCGAGATTCCCGTTTAACTTGTTCATCTCGTCGTGATGACATGATCTTCCATCGAGGTGGAGTTCGACCTCGTTATTATATATAGCTAATATGGTTTTAGCTGGGCTTGGACAAGAATATTTGGTGGGCTTGAGAGTTTTTTTGGGTCTAAATGGAGTTGTCATTGTTATTGGGTTTGGGCCTTGAATTTTTATGGGCCGAATTTCAGGGCTTCAACAGATATCTTAAATAAAAAAAATTGTAAAAAAATGTAATATGGAGTAGGACAAAAGGAAACTTTTGTTTTCTTAGAAAAGTGTGCTTGGTAATTTGGTTGTAGTATTGTAAAACCAAAGTTAACAGCCTAAACCCAAATGTCTTTAATGTAAGTGGGTAAAATACTAAATACGGAAAATTGCCAAAATCCTACAATATATTAAAGAGAAAGCTATTTTGCTGATGTGTCAGCTTCTCCTTTATTCTGAGTTTTTTTTTTTTTTTTAAATTCTAACTAAATAGATATTTCTAAACCAAAAAATATCCGACCCAACTTTGTTGGTAAAACACGCGGATCCTCATCACTTAAATCAGACCGGAACATACAAATTTGATTCATTCGGTTTGTAGTTCAATTTTGAAAATCGATACTTGGATTACAAGAAATTCCAACCCGACCCAATTATTGTAGAAACAACGCGGATCCTTTTGAACTTAAACCATACCAATCTAATTACCAATTCGATTCTTGACCACGAAAGGATAAATTTGCACAGCAAGACTTTATCAAAGTATTTAATGTGGTTCTTTCTAAAATTAGTGGATATTCTTCCTCAAGTTTGATTCGATTTCCTAATTCACCTACTTCACAATTACTTTTGACTCAAAATAAGGTGCATGATTATTGTGTATATGGACGTTTTAATTGCATTGCTTTGCTTGATTATTTTTATTCCTTTTTTGCTATGAAAATATTATATCAAAAATATACCACTTATTAACGTGATTATTAGTTACCATGTTCTTACTAGCGTAATTTATGTGAGTAATATTCTAAAATTACGTACCCTAAAAAAAAGTTTGGTACCACCTGTCTCTATATAAACGAGTCACCACTGATAACGTCTAATCATCTTTCACAGCAATAGATTTAACCTACTATGTACCTACCGTCTTTGTATGATCACTTTATAATCAACTCCAGCACCACTTCAAATTTGCATTACTTTGTTATTGTTTTCTCCTTTTCGTTTTATTTCAGTTTCATTTGGGGATGGTCGTTTTCTCCATTTCGTTTTCTCCTAGAATATTATATATTGTTATTATGTCTTATGAATAATTTTCTCTTTTCTGCTTTGCAGGCCATATGTGACCGGGTAATTCTGAAACGACAAAAAAACAGTGAGAAAGCTTGCAAGAGTGCGGCATCTATATTCTCAATTCGCAGGGCAACTAAGAAGAGAAGATGACGAGGTTAAATGACCGTTTTCATGATCATATCTAACTCACTTCATTTGTTGAGAGCAAGTTATTTGAAATAGATATTAGTTTCTGTTAACTCAAATCTGATTCTTCACTCCAAACATATTTAAAGTTCACATTACCTGATTCGTCCATACTTTTAATATCGTATAATATGATTTTAATTTGGTCTAATATGATTAAGCAAATTAGTATAATATGACTTAATTCTTCCTGCCATATTTTCTAGCACTAACGTTTTTTCAGGGAAAAAAAAGAAGAGTTTCAGTGCTGAATAAGCTTATCTCATAATAGATGCGAATTATATATTTGTTAGAATTTAATTAGTATGCATATATACTGAGGTTTGATACATATTCTTCCTTTTTTCTTTCAAAATCATTTGATAGAGTGATGTATTCTGGACCTGTTGGATTATTTGGTGGTGGAGAGAGTGAATTTTATCTGCTTTAGTCGAGAAGGTTAGCTTTTTACTTAACAACAACATTTCTCAG
Organism: Erythrophleum ivorense; assembly: GCA_026724425.1. NCBI lineage: Eukaryota > Viridiplantae > Streptophyta > Magnoliopsida > Fabales > Fabaceae > Erythrophleum > Erythrophleum ivorense. Next base: position 68,478 of record JAIUCV010000983.1, read on the forward strand.
CGTAGCAAACTGCCCATGCTGTTAGGTCGTTACATCTATCTGACCGTCTTTATGTTTCCTAGGGTCTTGGAGCATTGATCTATGTAGGAACAGGAATAGTTTCATGAAACATTGATCTATGAAGTCATTTAAATGAGCCAGCTTTTCAACCAATCAACTACATAATGGCGGACTGAGATTGTTTAGTAAACTATCTTTGATTAAATTTCTGTGTGCTTTAGTGATAAGTGAGATAAATATATGTAAAAATAATGATAATTTATCATTTTTAAATCTTCATTTAGCTATTCAGTAAAACCTCTATAAAATAATAATGTTGGAACTTATAAAATTTTTTTTATTAAATGTCGGAACTTATAAAACCTCTATAAATTTATTATCTTATAGAGTTATTATTTTATCGATAAAATATTATTTTATCAAAATATTTTATCAAAAACAAAAAAAATATAAAAATATATTTTTTCAATTTTTTTATTCAAATTTCCTTATACTTTGTTATTTACATATTTCATATTATGTTAGCTTTTCATTTTTCATTTTGTTTATTTATTTTTTTTCTTCGTACGAAACATTGTTTTGGTTTAATATATACAAATCTTTTTTTTTTCTTAACACAAATTGAAGACACCACTAGAAATTGTTTATACAATAAGAAAAATCTGAGATGAGCTCCAACGAGAATTCAACTTTTAGAAAAGACAAACTATATTGGAGTCATATTTTACTAAATTGCCTTAGATATATATGCCTAAGTTTTATAATTATTATTTTAGCTTATTGTTGGGACTATATTTTTACATAGGAGTTTCAAAAATATTATTATCTTATCATTTTATCGCATTTTGCTATTTTATACACTGGCCCGAGTTGGGACCGGAGAAATTTATTATCTTATAGTGATTATTATTATTTTATCGAGTATTATTTTATAGAGGTCCTACTGTATGTTGACCAAAAGAACTTTTAAACCGACATTGAGGGTCTCTATGAAGAACTTACAAAACTAAATATTTGTACTCAACAACAGTAACAATATAATTCATATTATATTATCAAAAAAACATATATTAATCTCAACATAATATCAAAAATGATGTCCCTATTCAATAAAAATTTACATTGAAAACAAAACAATTAAAGTTCATATAACCCCGCACCATTTGTTCTTATCATGTATTTCAATATTATTGTTATTGCAATATACTAGAATCGGACCCGCGCTACGCCGCGGTATTATTTTTTCTCTTTTTATAGAGTTTGCATCTTCTGTTGACATCGGCTTCTTGGAAAGCCCTTCTGCTTCATTACTATAATCTGCATTTCTTGTAGCAGTAGCAGAAACAGTCTCTTGTGACTCTTCCTCAAATCCTCTATTTAACTCTTTCTCTTGCTTCATTTGCACCATTTGCGACATCACTGGCTTCAGCGATCATGAGAGACGAAGCTAAGAATATCGGAAACCATCTTTAGCGGCAGTTTTTGGTCTCCATCGTAGTTACAGTCAAAGTCGCAGCAACAAGCTAAAGAACTGGTCTATACCTGCCAAATACTGGTTATATCAAGCAACAAAATAGTTATAAGAGTAAAATAGCTACCTACCATGTTCTTGAAAAATGCAGCAATTAACATAACACTGGTCTAAAAACAGTGAACATATATAAAAAGCATAAATAAAGAGTAAAGAAACCATGAGCATCTTCCACTCCTGAGATTATGCATAAGTAGGCGGAAAGCAAGTAAAGGTGATCCACTATCCATCTAACTCAGAGAGTTAACTAAGCTATTGTATATAAGAATATTAACATCGCCAATGATTGGATTCAACCAAGAAACTGAGCGTACTTGGCTTCAGTCAAACCCATCATGTATATGAATGGCTTGTCTTTGACTCCCAAGCCAGAAATTACTGATTGGTACATGAGTAAATCTGAAAGGAAGCAGCCAATCTGGTTTGTTTCTAAGCACGATCAAAGGAAAACAAAAGAGGATAAGTTACAATCTCACATTCAGTTTTGATGTAGCCACATGTGGTAAGTAAAAAAATAAAACAAAACAATTTGATAATCATGCCTTGTTGTTGTATTGCTGTAAGAAAACTAACTCACTTGATAATAATCTCATTGTTATATTGATGGATTTCGTTCTATGTTTGTGATCTTGGTTCCTCTGTTTCACTGGATACCATTGTGAAACAACAATACTACAAACTACAGAAAAAACTCCTCTCTACAATGGATCACTACGAGAGAATGTATACAATGTGTGTGAGTTTTACAATGTCTGAACATAAGCAATTAAAATCAATAAACTAATCTTTTGCATACAGCAGTTAACCGCAGTCAAAATCCAATGATACACCTAAGGCACCAAGTAAATCATTATATGTGAAGATAATTCATAACAGTCTGAAGATCACATAGCTACAGAAAAAGAATAGGATGAGTCCAACAATGACCAAAGCATAGATTCCATGTAACTTTGAACACTGAAGAGCTTAAAAACTGTAAGATCGATAAGTGATGAGAATGAAGGACAATTTTCATACGTTGTATCTCTATTTCTCTTTCCTTTATTTTAAAGTTGAATTCATGATCGAGAGTTTTGATCATGATTTTCTCAATCAATTTATATCAACTTATTACGTACTCAACAAATTACAATCGTAGTGAGAATAAACCCAGATTAATTGCAATGGCCTATATTAGGATTTTAGCACCAAATCTCAGTTAAGTGAGTCCAAAAAAGAATTCCTATTGAACTCATAATCCCATCACCAAAATCTGAATAATATCACAAAAGTTTCGATTTTTCTTGCCAGACAGAAACAAAACACAAAATCTCTATTCAATAAGAATATTTTTAAGGTAATCGATATTGAATCTTAAAAGCTGACTGAAAACACAACCACATTTCTAAAGTTCATTCAGACATTTAGTCGAACACCTGATCTGCAATATACTAACCTTCATCTACTCTATCAAAACCTGATGAATAAATACCTCACGACTTCCTCTAGAGTGTTTATGCGTGGATCTACGTGCGAGCGGAGACCATGAGATTTCTTCAGACGAATTGCCGACGAGCGGAGACGGAGAGATTTCTTCAGGCGAATGGGTTTAATTTCCTGGAAGAAGAAAAGTGAAAGGGAGATTTTTTCAGACAGTTGCTTTGATTTCTATGTCAGAAGAAGAAGGAAACATTCGTGGAAGAAGAGGAAACATTCGTGGAAGAAGAGTAAAGGGAGGAAGAAGCTGAGTGAAAGGGAGATTTGTTCGCGAATCAATTTAATTTGGTTGTCGAAGAAGAACTAAATTTTCGCGGAAGAAGAAGACTAATCCAAAACCGGGTGGTGGAAACGAAGAAATCAATTAAATCGGACCAAATATGTGGCAATTAAACCGAAAAAATTGCTGACTGGTATTATTTAGAATGTTTCTATTGGCGGTTTGTTTTAAATGATGTGTCAACTCCAGAAAGCTCAAAAAAGCTGATGTGTCAGCTGCTGGAGTAACACAAGGGGTTTTTGTGTATTGAATTGTTTTGGTTTTAGTTTTGCTACGAAGAATCAGAAGCAAAAGAGCCTTCTTTGACCAAATATAATGTGGTCAAACAGTTACACTAGTATGATCCAAGGGCTGCTGCTCTTCCGGACACGTCACCGTTTCCGCGAAATCAACATCACTGCACGGAGATATTCGCCATCAATCTCTATTCCCAGCAAAATTCCGGCGACGATGATGCCACCGGAGCTGCAGCCGCGGCTGTTCCGGCCGCATATATCCTCTTCCTCCAGTGAACCAACTTTGTCTTCTCCCTCTTACTCCCCCCACATGAGCCCTGCCTCCTCCAGAAACTTCATCGATCGAACTACTGTTACCTCGAGATCTAGCAACTCTCGATTCTCTCCTTCTTCCTTCGCCTACAACGGAAGGATCGCCATTGCTCTTGTCCCCTGTGCTGCCTTCCTCCTGGACCTCGGCGGCGGTCCGGTTGTCGCTACTCTCACCATCGGCCTCCTCATATCATACATCGTCGATTCCCTCAACGTCAAATTCGGAGCCTTCTTGGGAATATGGATGTCGTTGATCGCAGCTCAGATCTCCTTCTTCTTCTCTTCTTCTCTCATTTCCTCCTTCAATTCCGTCCCGCTCGGCTTGCTCGCTGCTTTTCTCTGCGCCGAGACCACTTTCCTCATCGGATGCTGGACTTCCCTCCAGTTCAAGTGGCTGCAGCTGGAAAATCCTTCCATTGTTGTCGTTCTCGAGCGCCTCTTGTTCGCCTGCGTCCCCTTCACTGCCTCTTCATTGTTCGCCTGGGCTACCATTTCCGCCGTCGGGATGAACAACTCTTCCTACTATTTTCTAGTGTTCGCCTGCGTCTTCTACTGGGTTTTCGGTATCCCAAGGGTTTCTTCATTCAAGAGTTGTTTTCCGCTCTTTTGGGAAGTATATTCAAGTTCCCCCTCCATTGAACTACCTTCTGGTGACCACAACCATGCTTGGAGGTGCTGCTGGCGCTGGTGCTTCTGTTCTTGGAATGATCTCGAGTGCTCTTAGCCCAGCCTTTTTCACAGCTTTGGCTTTGATTGTGAGTTCTGCAGGAGCTATCGTTGTAGGGTTTCCACTTCTGGTAAGTATTTTACTTCCAGTTATAATTGTTAGTTCCCTGAGCTATCCTGTGATTAAAATTCGATTGCAATTAACTGAATTTCACATTCTCTGTTTATCATGCAGTTTACTCCGCTCCCTGCAGTAGCTCGGCTTTATTTTGCTCGGTTTTTTACAAAGAAAAGTGTGTCCTCGCATTATTGCTGTGTTACATTGAGGACCGCTTTTTCAATTACTCAAGCATATATTATTATGGAATGGAAGACGATGTGATGTACCCTAGCTACATGGTTATCTTGACCACGCTTGTTGGATTGGCTGTGGTGAGAAGACTATTTGCTGATCATCGAATCGGACAGAAGGCAGTATGGATCTTGACCTGTCTGTATTCAGCAAAGTTGGCTATGCTCTTCCTGTCATCAAAATCAATTGTATGGATGTCTGCAGCTCTATTGCTGGCTGTTTCCCCTCCCTTACTGCTATACAAGTATGTAACTAGGGATTTTAACTTTTACAAGTATCATCTCATCTTCAATTTTAACACTGATTCTATTTTACCCTGTCGGTGAATTTCCAGGGAGAAGTCGAAATCTGCCTCTAAAATGATATCATGGCAAGGTTATGCTCATGCTGTAGTGGTTGCTGTCTCTGTTTGGTTTTGCCGGGAAACGATACTTGATGCTCTACAGTGGTGGAATGGAAAACCTCCGTCTGATGGCTTGCTTCTTGGTTTCTCCATCGTTTTAAATGGTCTGGCCTGTATACCAGTTGCTGCCCCTCCACTTTTCCCATGTCCTGGTATGTCTGTTATACTTTTGGCTTATGTTTTGTTTGATGTTTATCGTTGCTGTCTAAGAAAGAGTTCTCCGACAAGATTCTTAGGTGGACTTAAAGGCTGCAGCATTTCTTTAGCAAGCCTCTAGTTCTGGGTTCCTATGAGGTCATTTAACATGCTATGAGGTTGTGATTAATATCAGAGATTACATCATGGAGTTCATGAAAAAAAAAAAAGTATATTTATAATTGCTCTACTTAGCTGTGTTCTTGAACGTTGAGCTATAAACTTCAACTTAAACTCCATGGTGTAGTAAGACTGTATCTAGTTGTAGACTTGTAGTCGTGCTGGAACTCAGGTCTTGATTTTAAGAGTTTAAATATCAAAAAGAAAAGGTTCAGTTGCTGCTTTTTCCTGATGAGGTGAATTTTCTTGTTTTTTTTTGCAGTCAGCTAAGAGAAGTTTGGTATTGGTAGTAGCAACTGGATGCATGTTTATTCTGATGCAGCCACCGAATAAAAAACGATGGCTCTATTTCCAGTGACCTATTTGTTAGAAGGGCAGGTCAGAATAAAAAACGATGTCAACGCCTGGGATTGGGATGCAAGGGAGGGGGATAAGAAAGTCACAACAATGTAGGCCATTGAAGGTGCAAGAACATCTCTTCTAAGTCTCTATGCAGCGATGTTTATGCTTGTAGCCCTCCTGATTAAGTTTGAGCTCACTTCGCTTTTGCGTGAGAAATTCTCTGAGAGGAGTGGTCAGTCAAAAACCACCCAAGGCGGCACTCGGGGGAAGGGATGTTCCCGACACGGATGAGGTTGATGCAGCAACGCCGAGCCACCTCGATCCAAAGCTTGGCAATAGAGAAAATGTCAGAGGATGGAGCGGCCTGGATGCCTGCGGTTGGTAACGTAGCCACCATCATGTGCTTTGCGATATGCTTAATCCTCAACATCCACATCTCAGGCGGGTCAAGCCAAGCGATGTTCTTCCTGCTCCAATCTTACTTCTCCTGAACCAAGACTCTGATCTCTTATCCGGGTTTGGCGATAAGCAGTGATACTTCCCGGTTACACTAGCTATATCGACGTACTTGGCGTTATTCTCTTGATACACTGTATGGGAAGAAGTTTGGTACGGTGGAAACACAGGTTGGGGAGTAGAGATTGGAGGGCGTGAATGGTTCTTTGCAGTGAAGAACATCGCTCTCCTAATACTCACAGCACCTGGTCACATTATATTTAACAGGTACGTGTGGAGTTACACCAGTAAACACACAGACTCGTCGCCGATGCTGACGGTGCCACTTAGCTTTGCAGCCGTGCTGATAACCGACGTGTTTCACTTCAGGTTCGGCTTCTGGGAGTTTTAGGGATTGTGTACTCTGCGGCTCAGTACGTGATTTCTAGGCAGCAATATATGAAAAGTAATCTTTTTTGTAACATAATTTGTGAAACATTTGTCTTTGTTTTGCCTGTTTTCTTTTCTTGTTTATTTTTTATTTTTACTTTGTTTCTCATTTGATGCATTAGAAATTGCAAAGATAAGTTTACAGGACTTATCTATGGTCTTCTTACAAATCTCTATTTAAAAATCGAATGAAACTGTAAAACGGATCTTCTGCTCTTAAAAGTAGCTATAGTAAAACAAATAATTAGGAAGATACGATTACCGTTGTTTTTGAGAAACACAATAATACCAAAAAAAAAAAAAAAAAAAAAAAAAACACACACACATGAGACAGAACAGAATAATACAGTTACGTTTCCGGGTAATATGGTGGACTTCCATCGTAATGCATTAATCCCCAAATATATGCATAGTGTGCATGGTATTTGAACTCGGGGCAGGTACGTCGCAGATCTCCCTCATGTGCTAAAAAAATTTTAAAGCCCTTTCGGTAGAAATTATCCAGTGACTTCGAAAAATGAAAATCATTTGTGATAAGCAAGATGTTCATATGATTCCCCACTATGTGTTTTATTGAATGTTCGAGCAAGTGCTCTTCCAACTTGAGTTGTGGAGCAGGTGTACCGGGCTTACCTTTATACTTTGCATGGCGATTGCAGTAGTCAAATCTGTCATCGCATTGTTGGAGCGTGAAACCTTGATTCCTAAGAGATGTTTCATCAGCTGCACTCAACTTCTTCAAGTCTCCACATACCATTCTTTTAGCCGAAAGAGCATAGGTTGGAGAGTTTGGATCTTGGCTTTTGATCTCGTTCAAGGCCTTTTCAATAAAATTGACTAAATTTTGGGCAGGATATTTGAGGGGACAGGTGTTGAGATCCCAAAAGGTATCCACAAGTTCGGTAATTGCCTCAGGTTGTTTGGAAGCACGTTTCTTTTCCTTTTGTTTTCTGGATTTAGGTATGGGGTCCATGGGCCTGTGGGGAAAAAAAAAAAGTGAAGATAGATTAGAAAAGTACCTTAATGCAAAGTAATAAAGTTTATAATGTAACACGGAGCGAATAACACACAACACGGAGCTAATAACACGTTTTTGGGTTGCATAGAAAAGTACCTTACTTTGCGTTTATCTTTTTATCAGTCTTCACTAACTTAAAAGAGTTTACACCAGCGAGGATTACAAGAGAAGAGGAACAAACACAGTAACAGAAACATAGGAAGAAGAAGAAGAGTAGGGGAGAAGCTTACGGACAAGAGAAATTTAGTGGGTGAACAGAGGAAGAAGAAGAAGAAGAAGAGTAGGGGAGAAGCTTACGGACAAGAGAAATTTAGTGGGTGAAGCTAAGATCCAGTTGATCAACTTTATCTTCTATCTTCATAAAAGAAGAGAGTAATTTATAGAAAGACTCTTCTGTAAGTTGCTCATGCCAATGGCAAAGACAAATGATCCTCTTCTCTCTTCAGTAATTATGCTTTTACTGCATTGGTCGTACGATCCAGCTGTTTCCCTTGTGGTTTTTCATAGTAAATGGAGAGACTCTTCTTTTCTTCTTTACCAATTTGCAACATATTACATTAAATATAGTCATGGGAACTCCATACTTTTTAATTGATGCATCGAATATTTCTTCTTTCAATTCGTTTTTAACATCATTTCACGTTGGTCTGTTTTAGGTTTTGACTTCGGTTTCAAAACATTATAATTACAAGGTGCTACAAGTTTGAAATAGTGGGGACCTCATGAAAAGTATATGACCATCTAGCCACCGGTTGAAAACACGTAGACTTGAAACTCTGTGTATATATGAAAATACGAATAAGGTTGCGGTTGCTATTATATACGATATTAATAAAATGAAAAGATATGATTCATCGTTTTAAAAATATTGTATACCTGCAGAAAAAGAAAAAGGATCATCAAGGCATTATCAGGTTCCACCACTTTAACTTGTTGTTCACTTCCCAGGTGCATTTTCTTTTTCTTTCTTCTTAGCGCATGCATCATATATAGTAATATTGTAATTAATTTTGATTTTCTTTTTAAAATTAGTTATACCAAGGACAATGAGATATATTCAAAATTAGTTTTTTAAATTAGTTTTTATAACTCCTATTATTTCAAAATTATTTGAAGAATTTTCTATCGCGGAGAAATCTCACCCTAAATGAACATGATTTAGAACTCTAATTAATGTTTCTTCAACAACTAGCAATCCGTGAAATTAAAATTCATCGAGAGATTCAATGTTAATGTTGATGTTGATGTTGATGTTGATGTTGATGGGAAGAGCCTATTGCTTACGTAGTATTGCTGGCAAATGAGACAAACAGAGGTCATTGATTGTTTGACAGGAAAATTTTCGATGGAGACACACAGATGTACTATATAGTAAAAAGACTTGTTTTGTCTCAAAGTATGTGTCAAATCAACTCATATCCTAACCCTTGTTACAAAATACCCAATCACTAAAATCAACCCACATCCTTAATTATAATTTGGTAGCATTTGACTTGTCTTAATTTGTTTTATTCTAGTATTTTCTATTTAATTTTTTAAATAAAAAATTTGAAAATCTGAGCAAAATTTTATATTTAGTTTAGAGAGATTTTTCTAATATCAAAATGGTTAGTGTTCATATTTGTGGTTTTCTTTATATAAGAGGAGTTGCACAGCGATGTTTTTAGTATTAACCATTAAGCACAGCGAAATCTTCCGAATGGATTTGTACATATGTTATGTGTATTTTGTAAAATTAATGAGCTGCGCATTTGCAAATTTTTAGTTGAAACAGTTTTATCATCTTTCCATACGTACTAAGGTTTTCTATAACGTAAAGTATGAAATTTTAGGTTTAAACACTTCCAAATAAAATAAGAAAAAAAAAAATCGAATTTATGCTTAGGACAATGAAATCTATTACAGATTTTATAACTCTCTTATTTTAAAAACTTTTGAAGAATGTTCCATTGCTCAGAAATCTCATCATAAATGAACAATATTTTGAACTCTAGTTAATGTTCGTAAAAATATCATGAAAGATTTTCAACGACGAGTAGTGGGTGAAATCAAATTCATGGAGAGGTACTATTTCTACTAAGATCAACCAAAATTATTGATGAAGTATGATTCATGAAAGAAGACAAAAGCAATATAAAGACTTGCTTTATCTCAAATTATGCTTATGCCAAATCCATTTTCAATTTGTTCAAAAAAAAAAAATCCATTTTCAAATTATATAATCTAATAATCTTGTTTGGCTATAATTTGTATTGGTAAAGAACGAAAGGAAAAATGTAAATTGACTAAAAGTGCTTGTGATAATATTATCCTTCATAAGAATCTTGTTTGATGAAGTGTTTTTTAAAAAAAAAAATCTAAGGATATGGTTTCATATTTTTCAAGGGTCAATTAGCTTAGTAATATTGGAAACAAGAACTAAGAGCATGATCAACGGTGATTGCTTAACACGATGCTTAGTCATTATGTAATTAAAATTAAATAATAAAAAAAAAAAAGAGCAGCGACGCTTAATTAGACATTAGAAGCGTCGGTGTCTAACGCCACGTGTTGCGCAGTTGGACCACAAAACTCAGAAAAAAAAAAATGCCCCATTTTCTTTCTCGACATTTATTCTCCTTCTCATTTCTTCTCTTACTCTTCCATCCCCGACTGTAAGGCGAATCGGTGCCAACAGACATTCTCGATCGATTCCGACTGAGAAATTGATCGGAAAGGATGTCGCCGGTGTCGGAACTTCCGAGATCATCGACTGGTAATGGGAATAGGAGATGAAGCGACCGTAAGATCAACAAATTCGAATCAACCAACCGTCTTCTGTTTGCATGTGAGTTATTTTACACAATCGGTTGTTTCTCGTTGTTAATTAGGGTTTAAAGGTCTGTGAGAAGCTCTGGATTTGGTGTATCAATTTGTTTGGGTGCTAAACTTTCAGATTTGTGAATAATAAATTTTGTGTGCATGCTTTCTCCTTGAATTTCAATATTCTTTGATTGTGTGATTACTGGTTTCATCATTCGTCCCTGGATTTGTGCAAAATTAATTTGTTTTTATTTTTGGTTCTTGAGGTTTGGTTCTGACAAGAAAGTTGTTCTTGTTTCAGGTTACTCGTGAAGGAGATGAAAAATACCTTATTGCAGCTGCTGAGCAACCTCTTTGTGCATACCTTCAAGATGAATGGATCCATCCGAGCAAGCTTCCCAAAAGGTGTGTATATATATACATTAGACTATTGAACCATTATGTATTTATAGAAGAAGAAATGATTGACATGATAGCTTTTTTGGTCCAGATATGCAGGTTACTCGACCTGCTTTAGAAAAGAAGCTGGTTCCCATGGAAGAGTTTGACAAAGTTGAACAGTTTTGCATCACTTCTCCTGATGATTCTTGGGCACTGTTCGATGAGATTATCAAGATGTACATTTTGGTAATAGAGAAGGCTGCGGTGTACGAAGAATTATCTGATGATAATCTTCTTGTCCATGGAGACAAAAGAGGACAGATTTGATGAGAAGGCTGCGGTTTTGTGCCTCGTAGAACAGGTTTGTGCCTTAATTTTTCTTATGTCTCATGTTGATTCTCTCCTAAATGTCTTCTGTTATCTGAACATTTTCTTTTTGTGGCATTTTTGTGGAGGAAAATCCGGTATTCTCTGATGTCTTCATTGGTGGTAATGCACGGAGGAGAAGCTGTTACATTCACGGTGACGTCCATTGTCATGAGATTATCGTGTAAGTTTTTCTAAACTCCATTCTTAAATGTTAATTTGAATGTGAAGATGAATGTTTTATGACTTCTGTCGAAAATTTAGAAGTCCATGCTTTATTGATTTTAATTGTTTTGATGAATTAAAAGTTAGGTGGTAATAAATGCAGGACTTGATTATCATTGATGGATTTAGGCGTGTGAGATAGCCGTTGTGTTACATCATCATGAATGTGGTTTTAGCTTTTGAGATAATAGGGTTTAGGGGTTATAGCTTTTGCGTTGGATAATAGGTGTGGTTGTTGCTTGGTGTTTAAGAATATGGTTGAGAGTGCTATGAATGCATTCTTCTCTTTAAAACTCCCACGAATCTTTCCGTTTTAAACTCACTCCTTCTCCTTTCCGTTTAAAACTCACTGCTTCTTCTCTCATCCTCTTTCCGATCATCTTCTTCTAAACCCATTTCCTTATGAATCCATTCTCTCAAGCCTCCAATTATGTTGAGCTCTTAAACAGTCAAGAAGATCCTCAACCATTTTCTTATGACCCTCTAAACTCATTTGGCTCATCTCAACTCCCTGTCTTCGGTACTCAACAAGCTGAAGGTTCAAGTATCGGTGGAGACACACCTCCGGAACCAAGAGAGAGGAAAGCATGGAGTCCGCCGGATGATCTGCTGCTCATCAGCGCATGGCTGAACACGAGCAAGGACCCGATTGTTTGCAATGAGCAAAAGTTAGGAGCTTTCTGGAAACGGATTTCTGAGTACGTGACGGCAAATGCTAAGGCTGCAGGAAGCTTAAAGAGAGCGCCAAATAACTGCAAGAACCGGTGGCAGAAGATTAATGAGATAGTTACAAAGTTTAGTGGATCCTATGCGGCAGCAACAAGAGAGAGAGCTAGTGGTCAGAATGAGAGTGACGTTATTACGCGAGCCTACGAGATATACTTCAACAATCACGCAAAGAAATTCAATCTTGAGTATGCTTGGAGGCAACTGCGCTATGACCAGAAGTGGTGTGAGATATCGACAAGTAAAACTGAGGCAACCTCTAAAAGAAGAAGGGTTGAGGATGGTTCAACTTCTGCTGCTGATGATGAAGCCCAGACACGACCTCCTGGTGTTAAGGCGGCTAAAGCCAAGGCTAAGAAGAGTGTGGAGGAAGGCAAAGATGCTGTCGAGCTGCGCACCATTAAGGAGATCAAAGACAAGGACTACGCAATGAGAGATACTCTGGCTGACAAGAAGATACTCGACAGTCTCATTGCGAAAAAAGAACCATTATCTAAGACTGACGAAGCTTTGAAGGAGAAGCTTATTTCGATGATATACTATAACTAGTGTTTTGAGGTTAAGGGTTATATGTTTGTTTTTTATTTTGTCTTTTAGGTTGTCTTCTTGCTTTCATGTTTGTGTTTAAGTTATGTGTTTCAGATTTCTGATTTAGGACAATGTTTTATTTTGTCTTCTCAGTTTCATGTTTGTGTTTAAGCCAAGTTGTGTTTAATGAAAGTTTCGTCTCTGTTTTATGACAAGTTTGTTTAATGTTGTGTTTGATGTTTGTTTCATAACAAGTTTGTTTAATGTTGTGTTTGATGTTTTTTTCATGACAAGTTTATTTAATGTTTTAGTTTAATCGTTACCATCTGAAATAATTGTTGGTTTTGTCTTTGATGCAACAGGTTTTCTCATGTCGGCACAAGAGGTTATCTCATGTCGGCACCAGTTTGGAAAGTAGTGGTTTTAAGTTTTTAAGTTTAAAACCGTGTCTCTTGTCTCATGTGTCACGAGATTTTTAAGTTTTTTTGTCATGTTATATGTATCTCAACTCTATATATTCGCTCTCTAGAAGCACATCCCATTATATTCTCATTTCAACTTTATTATTTTGCCATTCACAAGTCTTGTAACGAGAGTCTCTTCTCTTCTTTTTGTTTATTTTTGGCAAACATAAAAATTGTAACGAGAGTCTTGTAACGAGAGTCTCTTCTCTTCTCTTGTAACAAGTTTTTCTCCTCTTTTTTGGTTATCGCCTTCTTTCATAACATTTACAAGAATATTTATAAAAAAAATTATGGGTTCTTCTTCCCATAATAATTATGATGATCATTCCATTGATGAATATTTTGATATGAGAGTTGATCAAATACTAGAGCAAAGGCTGCAAAATATATCCATGGGCAATAGTGATGATCAAGCGGCAAGGGAACCAAGGAAGAAAAGAAGTTTTATCCAAAGAAATCGTGGAGAAGGCGACTTGCGTTTACGGAGAGATTATTTTGATGAAGCGGCCGTATACCCTACTCATTTATTCCGAAGACGTTTTAGAATGAACAGGCCGTTGTTCTTGCGCATTGTCAATGGTTTGGAAATGGCAATTCCATTTTTTGGACAAAAAAGAGATGCTCTTGGAAATCCTGGTTTTTCTGCACTACAAAAGTGTACAGCAGCAATTCGACTATTGGCATATGGGACAGCGGCTGATGCGGTTGATGAGTACCTCCGGATGGGTGCAAGTACTGCTCGTTCTTGTTTAGAACAATTCGTGGAAGGAATCATAAATGTGTTCGGGAATGAGTACCTAAGAAGACCCACACCGAAGGATCTTCAAAGACTACTTGATAAAGGAGCGGAACGTAGATTTCCCGGGATGATAGGAAGCATCGACTGTATGCACTGGGAGTGGAAGAATTGCCCCACCGCTTGGAAAGGGCAATATACACGTGCTTCTGCGAAGCCCACAATCGTTTTAGAGGCCGTAGCTTCACATGATCTCTGGTTATGGCACGCGTTTTTTGGAGCTCCAGGTACCTTAAACGATCTCAATATACTTGATCGATCACCTGTTTTTGATGATATAATAAATGGTCAAGCTCCACCAGTGAATTTCTCTGTAAACGGAAATGAGTATCATCTAGGATACTATCTGGCATATGGTATTTATCCGACATGGGCAACTTTTATCCGAACCATTAAACTTCCGCTAAACCCAAAACAAAAGTTATTTGCTAAACTTCAAGAAGCTTTTCGGAAAGATGTCGAGCGTGCGTTTGGAGTATTGCAAGCTCGTTTCGCTGTTGTTAAAAACCCGGCCCTCTTTTTGGATAAAGTAAAAATTGGAAAGATTATGAGAGCATGTGTCATACTTCACAACATGATAGTTGAAAACGAACGAGATGGAGAGTATGATGAAGCAGAATTCCAACCAAGAGAAGGAAACGTAAGTTCAGATGAGAATGTACGTCATTCAGATGATATGCCTACGAACGTCGAAGAAATGATGGGTATTCGAGTAACTATTCGTGATGCACAAAGGCATCAGCGATTGAAAAATGATTTGGTTGAGAATATATGGGAAACATTTGGACATCTTTATGCGCAGATTGTTGGAGATATTCAACATGCTGACTAAGTTTTTATTTATGTTTATGTTCTTGAATTTTATGTTTAAAATGTTTGTATGTCAAATATGTTTCAAATTTCATTTTATACAATGTATTTTATGTTTTGTTTATTAATATAATTAAAATTAATTTTTTTTTTTCTTAAGCACCCCAAAATAAGCTCCTCTCCCATTAGAGCGAAAAAAACAAGAATTTCTAAAAGAGATGCTAACACAATTTTTAATATTAAAAAAACTTATAAGCACCTCCATAAGCATCCCCATTGCACATGCTCTAAGAATATAGCCATAATAAATTGATATAAAGCAAGTAACCAAAATTAATGTTTTCAGACAAAATTAGCCTTGAGATTGAGCTATATTATATACAATCAAATTAGAATAAAACATCGGTACTGAATTGAATATGTAATGGTTTTTGTTACCCTGTCGGAGTGAAGTCGCCGGGAACGGTTTTATTAATCGAGATACCTCTTCGGTTATATTTTCCTCCAAATATATCATAATTAAACATTAACGAGTAATAATTAGTGGCCCCATAAAGTTAGGCTTTCTGTCTTCCATGGAAACTCTAATCGTCATCATAGGGAAGGGAGGGAGAAGGAGATCAAGAACATTTTAATTTTCCGCTTTTAGATTTCAAGTGAATTTGGTTTGAGAAAGATGGAAAATCAAAAGGTTATGAAGGCCTTTTAACAAAAAAAGAAAATCAAAAGGTTAATATGGATATTATTATATAAAATACAGTTCATATTCTAGCCAATGCTTTAATATGGTCATTTATTTATTTTGAGATTTTTTATTGTTATTGACTTCAATTCCCCATTTTTCAATCGCTATGTATATTGTATAAGTAAGTATTATTAAAAGGTAGGCTTGAGAAAAAGAAAAAAAACTTTTTATTTATCACACATAAAAATCTGAATCGATCCCGTGTCCGTACTACACACATTAATTGACTAGGATTTATCTTGGCAGTGTTATCAAACACACATCATATAGCTCTTGTTCATATTCTATCAACCAGTCTCAAAGGCAAAATGTTTGGAGTAATTTCTTACTATGTTACCATACTTTTTCTATATGCAGTCTTCTTCTAAATTGGGTAAAAAAAAAATCGAGGCATTAAAAGTTAAAACTATCTTACAGTATGCTGCTAAACGATGCTACAAGTCTGCATCTCTCATGGATCACAACTTCATCTCCGTGTAGCGTTTTCAACTAACTTAATAAGTAGCTCCATCTCATTTATCGGAGGGGCGATATATTTTCGGGTGAGATCTAACCAAACCGAAAGAAAGATCATACATCTGCTTCATCTAAACTTCGTCTGGCACGATATTGACGACCCTTACTTTTGAAACTGGTGCAGCTATCTGATTCTCCGATTTCAGTATCCTCATCTCCTGTTGCACTTGGCATCAAATCCTCTGCCACCTGTCCAGCTACAATAGGCTTCGTCTCACCACAGTTACTACTGTCTTCTCTTACGTCCTTGGTCTTCTTCTGCGGAATAAAAGAGACTTTCTTGAATGATCCTGACTCTGAAGTTTCTAATCCTTCAACAGCCTTGGGAATGTCCATATCCTCTGTTGTTGGGGACTTCTCTTTCAATTCGCAAGATGGATCAAAGCTGTAACGGGTGTACTTCGAAGGATTTACCAAGTAATCTGGTACCTGAGCACCACTTTTACCCTGCTGCAATACGATTTTTACGGAGGCAGAAGCTGAACAAGTATCTCCAGGCTTCTTTGATGTTTCTTCAGATACAACATCAAACCTGACTCGCTTACTTGTTCTTGCTTCTGAATCTGAACTGCTCTCTTTCCTTTTGAGTATAGGTTTTGGTGGCACAGCTTTGGACGATTCTTCAGAGTGTGGCGGTTTGCTTTTAGAGGGGTGATCGCCAGAGCCAGAGGCGCTAAATTTGCTGGCCTCGATTTCGTCTTCCTTCAGCCTATTTTTTGCAGCTATATGGTTAGCACGAGGATCCCGAACCCGCCCACCAGACGATTCAGAAAGTGCATCTTTCATAGACAAGCCTTCATCGCCATTCTCTTCGCCTAGTGCGACTTTATCATACTCATCTTCTTCTGCCTGCGTTAAGAATCAAACATTTTAAGCCGTATTGAACAGTTTCAATGGATTGTTGATAAAAGAAAATGCCTACCACCAAAGCAACAATTACGTTATGTGCTCCAAATAAGCCTAATACATTGTCAACAAGAAAATTTCAATTCAATAATCTCGAACTTGGTTATATAGGTTGAAGATTCACGAATCACGTATAAAACTCCATAAGTCACGGGCACATTCAACACCAGTATGTTTGTATAGTCAATGTCAATGTCAATGCTCTTCCAATTGTTAGGCTCAAAATTATGATATGAAACTAATAAATCCAAGAGAGAAGGACCAACAATGTTCCCTAAATTTAATTTGCTGATATGAGTAGTGCGTTTCCTAATCGTTAACAGACCAAAAAACTTTTGAAGGAAAATTGATTTACCTCATCATCGAGAGTGCGATCAAGGCCCATGGAGGCTCTGATACTCCATTCATCATCAAAATCCTCGTTAGCAACTTCCTCTAGATCATCCTCTCCCTCTAATGGCTTCCGAGCAGTGCTCGAGATCCTCTGTTGTCTCAACAGGTCATTGAACGATGACGCACAAGGCATCTCGTCCCTATCGTACGAAGCGAGCTGCTCCCGCTTCCACTCTCGCTTCTCCACCTCTGTGTCGGAGAGAGACCATACCGATCCCGATTGCTGCCGCGACGCCGGAGCAGAAGGCGTAGAAAATTTACACTTAAGAGCCACCTTGAAACGACGACGTATCCTATCAACCGTCTCGATCTCCGGCGGTAAATAAACGTCATAGTTTCGCTGCCTGTTGGGGTAAAATTTAAGGAAGACGGTGAAGTTTTTTTTAATTGTTTTCTCTGTCTTTCTCTTCTCCCGAGACACTTCATCCAAAAACACCCCCACTGTTTTCTTGTTTTCCTCTCTCGATTTCACTGAGGGTTTCGTGAGAAAAAAACCAGCTCGAATTACGCTAAGCTCGATACTTGGGAGGATCATCGAGCTTGCTTTTTTGGATATTTCGACAAGCTTAAGTAGAGAGGAAGAAGATCTCACTTTTTATTTGTTGTCTGTGCTTTTTTTTGTTATGGCATCCGTGTGAGTGAGAATTATTAGTCTTAGCTTTAAGGCTTTTTAATTTCCGTGTGATGTTAATTGGTGTTTGTTGAAGTAAACATTAGCTCAAAAATGCATTTCACCAAGCTTGATGACTCTCCCATGTTCCGCAAACAGGTTTGTTTCTACATATCTTGGTTCCTTCTACGTTTGTTCTCATGTGTCGAGTCTTTTAGCGTCTTTGGTTTAATTTTGTGTCATATTAGGCAAGATTTAATCCTCATGTTGTGAACAGATATAAATTTTGGAGCCATTAGGATGTGGTATGTCTGGAATTTTGAGTGTTCACCGACCATTATACCCCAAAACTAGAGTGGAACTTCACTGGTAGCTTCCAATTAGTGTGTCACTCGGAAATTGGTTAAACTTTTAGCTGTCTGGACGCGATTTCAATAAGTCATGTCGCTCGATGAAATTTGAAATGACTTATGATCCAGTTTATATGTTTGGGTCTCTAACTCTGTGTTTTAGGATACACTTTTTGTCCACTTAGCTAGTATTCTCATGCTCACTGCTTCAGTCGGACTTCTACTGTTATATATACTCTACTGGCCACGAGACAAGCAGTAAAATATTGCAACTTAAACGTGAAGGAAGTTCCCAGTGTAGTTCAGATTCTGTCCACAACGTGTTCTGTTTTCTTGTAGCTGTGGAGTCGTTTACTGCTATATGCAGTTTCTTCGATAATAGGATTGTGTCTTGCTGTTTCCTTCCAGTCGTGTGCTTATGTTGATATCTTTTTCTGAAATAGTTGCAAAGCATGGAGGAGAGTGCGGAAGTACTTCGGGAAAGAAGTCTCAAGTTTTACAAAGGATGCCGGAAATACACGTATGCTCTAAATTTTCACTAGTTTACAGGATTGTAGCTGTGTATACACAGTTTTCTTCTGGCTCAAAGAGACATGAAAACATACTTTTTAACAGAGATGGTTTGTGCTTCATTTTTCAGTGAAGGGCTAGGCGAGGCATATGATGGGGACATTGCTTTTGCAAGTGCACTTGAAATGTTTGGTGGAGGCCATAATGATCCAATAAGTGTGGCTTTTGGAGGTATGCCGACTTCACGTAGCCTAGAGAAACTCTCTGGTAGCATATAGTATCTTCAAAGATGCTGATAGACTCGAACTTGCTGTACCAGGACCTGTAATGACGAAATTTACAATTGCGTTGAGGGAAATTGGGACTTATAAGGAAGTTCTTCGGTCACAGGTATGCTAGTTTTTGTTACTCTTGACGTTCTCTGTGATTTTCCCCACCCCCAGCTTTTATATAGTTTGGCTTCACCTTCAGACATTGTATAGATATCCAGATCAGTTCAAGTCTTTTCAGTTCAGGTTTTCGTTTTGATGAGTTCTCGTTTGTCAGGTGGAACATATACTGAATGACAGATTACTTCAATTTGCCAATATGGACTTGCATGAGGTTAAGGTACAAGCTGCTTGCTTTCTTCTTGGCTAGTTATTCAGTTTTTGAGTAAAACCATGCTGGCCATATGTGCAAGTGCAAGGCTAGCATGACAAGGTTGTATTTGAATATGGAATCCTGAGAGATCATTTCTGCCACAGGAAGCCCGGAAGCGCTTTGACAAGGCTAGCCTTACCTACGATCAGGTATCCCTTTGTGCAGGCTTGTTTCCGTTTTCTCCTCTTTGTTGACAATTTGACATGGTTTGCACTACAAGAGATAGTTCGGAAAGACTAATTAATTTCGTGTTGTGCTTTAGGCCCGTGAGAAGTTTTAATCTTTGAGGAAAGGTACGAAAAGTGACGTTGCAGCTGCTTTAGAACAGGTACGGTACATAACTATTGAATGCCATGTAGTTATGATTTCTCTATGTTATAACTAACATATTGTGACACTTTCAGGAACTTCACTCTTCGAGGTCTATGTTTGAGCAAGCTCGGTTCAACCTTGTAATTTTCTTTTGTTTGATCTTGATTAATAATTTCAAATACCTTCTGTCACATTCCTGCTAATGTTGGAGTAATCTTTTGTTTCCCTAATTTTATGCTCAGGTGACTGCTCTTTCAAATGTTGAAGCTAAGAAAAGGTTTGAATTTTTGGAAGCAGTCAGCGGGACGATGGATGCACATCTTCGGTACTTCAAACAGGTAACTTTGTTAGCTTCTTCAGAATTTTGATATAGTCTGAAAAGGTTCGTGTCAAATCTGAATGTGGCTGCTTTCAGGGTTACGAATTACTGCATCAGATGGAACCATATATCAATCAGGTCAGTTTATTGTAGATTCCTTTTGTTCAATTAATAGATCCCTAAATATTTAAGGTTTAAGATTTCTCTTCTAATATATGAGTCTTCACATGTCATTCAGTGTGTTGGGACACTGTTTATACCTCAACTCTTTTTGTTGCAGGTCTTGACCTATGCACAACAATCCAGAGAAAGATCAAACTATGAACAAGCAGCGCTTAATGAAAAGATGCAGGAGTACAAAAGACAGGTTGATCGAGAGAGCAGGCATGGTTCAAATGGTTCTAGTGGATCCCCAAATGGAGATGGGATACAAGCGATTGGTAGAAGCTCTCACAAAATGATAGACGCCGTGATGCAATCTGCCGCAAGGGGAAAGGTTGAATCAGTGCGCTTTTACATGTGAATGAGACATCTTTGAAAGAGTGCTATTAACAATTCTTGGTGCTTCAGGTGCAAACAATACGGCAAGGTTATCTCTCTAAGCGGTCTTCAAACCTGAGAGGAGACTTGAAAAGACGGTTCTTTGTTCTTGACAGCCGGGGAATGCTGTAACACTACCGAAAACAATGTAGCAAACCATGTGTGAGTTTTGTATTTATAATCATGCAACCGGTATTGTATCTTCATGGCCTATTCTTAGCACATTCTGACTTAGTAGATTTGATGTTTAGGGGTCTGGCAGCCAGGTTTCTGGACAGAGAAATAGCTCCGAGCTTGGGTCTGGACTTCTTAGTAGGTGGCTTTCTTCTAATAGTCATGGCGGAGGCGGTGTACATGATGACAAGTCTGTAGTCCGTCATGCAGTGAACTTGCTTACCTCAACAATTGAAGACACGCTGATCAATCAGACCTGAGGTTTTGCCAACAATTAAAGACGACGTTGCAGGTTTGATTTGTTGCTGCCTTAGAGCTTTAATGTTTTCATGTTGCAAGTTTGTCTGACTTTTTAATAGTTTTCACTCAGTGTTTACTTATGTTTGTCAGTGCAGGCTGAGAGTGCACTCGATCAAATGGATTGGATAGAAAATATCGCAAGGAATATATGAAAACGTTAAAGTAAAAGTTTCGTAAAAACTGATTAAAATCTACGAAGACCATTACAGGAAGAGTCAAAGAGGGAAGAAGAGGGAAGAAAATACGAGAAAGAGAAGAAGAGGAGGAGAGTAGAAATTTGGGTTTGATTTTTTTTCTGGTTAATAATAGGGTTTTGTGCAAAATAACCCTCAAACTAATTTTTTTGCAAATCAAACCCTCAATTAAAAATCGTGCAAGTCAATCATATGAAGTCAAAAGTCATCTGCAATATAGGACATCTGTATATTTGTGACGAAATTCAAATTCACAAAAAACTCGCGAACTATTTTTTTTCAAATATAACCTCCAACTTAAAAGATGTGCAAGTCAAACATGTGAAATTAGAAATGACCGCTAAAATGGACTTATGTATAGTGTTGACGTGGCTGAAACGGATTTCGATTAAAAACTAACAAAAAAAAAACGCACTATTTTGGGAGAACATGATAAAGTTTACAATAACTTTAGAAACTACATATTGTTTTAATAATAAACAAACAAAATAAAAAAACCAAAAACAAAATCAGAACAAAAATCCTTCACTAACATTTACACTCTTATTTTTTCTCCTCTTTTCTCATCTCTCCTTCTCTACTTCTCTTCTCCAGTTTCATTACCTAATGAATGAAAAGAAAAGAAAAAATCAAAATCAAGAATAATCTAATATCTAAATAAGCATCAAAATCACACAAATTCATTTCCCCATACACTAAAAGATGAGCATAAAGAACAACAAACAAAATAACAAAATCTAAGCTTAATTTTGAAACCTAATTATATCATGAGAAAGAAAATCAATGTACTCACATATGATTACTCGAGAAAAGCTCATTAATGGTGAAGGAGAAAGAAAAGGGAGATTAAAGATTTTTTTTTTTTTTTTTTTAAGTTAATTTTGATTTAAAAAAATTAAAATATTGTAAACGGCATGATGTTTTGAATCGACTTTTACAGTTAATGACAAATACACATACATCTGTTTCAGCGGTGTTTTTTCGACGTCGCATGTTTGTTTTGCACATTTTTGAGTTGAGGGTTCAATTTGCAAAAATAATTTAGTTCGTGGGTTTTTTTGAACAAAATTTTTATTAATTTCGTCACAAATATACAGAGGTTCTATATTGCGGGTGACTTTTGATTTCATAGGATTGACTTGCACGGTTTTTAATTAAAGGTTTGATTTGCAAAAACAATTTAGTTTAAGGGTTGTTTTGCACAAAACCCTTAATAATACCTACAAAAATCCCTCCTTTTTCCGATCCAGTTCCTCCACCACCGTAATCTCAAATCAGGAGTAAAAAGGTTTGTATTTGTTTTGTTCATGATTAACCTAAACAAATACATCAAAATCAAAATATAATGAAATTCAGTGGATATTGAATAACAGTTGTTTTTGATGTACTTTGGGAGAATTGTGAATATACCCAAAAAAAAAGAACTCTTGTCTCTCTACACTTTTTTTGAAAATTACCAAATTTGAACTAAAATACCATTGCATATGCTAACAATATGAAATAAATATTTTTATAACTTAT
Source organism: Erythrophleum ivorense (assembly GCA_026724425.1). NCBI lineage: Eukaryota > Viridiplantae > Streptophyta > Magnoliopsida > Fabales > Fabaceae > Erythrophleum > Erythrophleum ivorense. The sequence goes on from JAIUCV010000983.1 coordinate 91,424, forward strand.
TTTTTTTAAAAAAAAAATTAAATAAATTCAGTAAAATTATATGAAGATTTTAGAGATTTTTTTCACAATTTGTTTTTGAAATTTGAAGTTCAGAAAAATAAATGAAGTTTGGTTCTATCAAATTTGGTTTTCAAAGTAGAATATGTCTTCTACTAGATACTCTCACATCTATCCATCGTAGAGCATGATTTCTACCGACTGTTCAGTCATCTACCATCGTAGAATTTGCTTTCTACTAAATATATTATGTTCTACGAGTTGGTAGAATTGTAAAACAATTGTTCTACGTGTTACACGATTTTCTATATACCATTGGTAGATTCTATATTCTACCTTAAACACTGTTTTCTACCATTCGTAGAATTTGTATTCTACTGTAAACACTCTCTTCTACAATTTATAGATTACGTGTTCTACCCAAAATACAGTCTTCTACTACTTGTAGATTTTGTGTTCTACTCAAAACAACGCCTTCTACCATAAGTAGAAACACCATTCTACCGTTGACATTTTTCTCTACGAAATTGTAGAATTCATCTTCTACGAAAATCTGAAAAAATATAGCGAAAATGGTAACTGAATATTTAAGATTTTTCAAAAAACAATTTTCCTTTTTATCTCTTTTCGCAGGGAAAAAAAAAACTACAACTTTTTTTCCACGATCTTGTTGTTGTTGTTGTTCTTCTTTTTTACCTTTTCTTATCTTTTACTCGAGTTTTTTCATAGATTTTGTGTTTCAGTTTCTTTCTTATCTTGATTATTATGTTGCATATCATATAACCAATGGCACATAAAAATCGAATGTAATCAAATGTTGAAATTTTGTTGCTGATGAGACAAAATGATCAAGATTAGTTGCTTTGGAATATAATCTTGTTGTTGATGAGTTTTCTCTTTTGAGTTAATTATTTCTCTTTTATCTAATAATTATTTATTTATTAAATTATTTCTTAATTTAATAATTTATTTAATGTAAAATTCGAATAAAACATGATTTTATGGTTAAAATTGGGTTTAAAATATAATAAAAGGTAGGTGGACAAGATTTGGTTAAAAAAGAATATAAGGACAACTCTTCTCTTTTTTTGGAATATTTTGCTAAATTTTCCTACTTTAAACTACATCAATGAATCGATGTCCAAAAAAAAAAAAAATCCTACATCAAGGAAATACTTAACCCAATAAAAACAGTTTTTAGTGTATTATTTGCTAGAGTAAATGAGAGAATTCCACATATGGATCTCCAATCATGTAAAAAAAAAAAAAAAAAAAAAAAAACTCTCAAACCCACTAGTGGTTATAGAAAAAAAAAAAAAAGAATGGGTCAGTTTGGTTAGACTATTTTAGCATTGAGCCCAAACTAGGCTTGTGCTTACTTGGGAACTAGGCTTGGCCTGTTTACTTGCGAACTAGGCTTGGCCCTTGGACAGCCCGCTAATTGACAGCTTTAGGAGGGGGTCATGTAACCCTAAATTCAGAGTCTCTCAAAATATCGAGCGTTTCGGCAAATAGCTCTTCGTTCGCAGTTTCTCTTATATTCTTGATAACTCCGTCGAAACCATGCCTAGATTGTCCTCCGTGGCCGGCCGCCGTTCCACCCCTGGTAAGATGTATCCCTTGCTCGAAATTGTTCATGATATGATCTGGATCTGGATCTGATATTGATTTTTCGTAATTGTGCAGTGCGTGAGAGAGATAGTCTGGATAAGTCCTCCGAAACAATGTGCAGATTGTTCCCCGAGCCCACCACCCATTCCCTCCGCAGTAAGATATATCCCTTGCTCGAAATTGTTCATGATATGATTTGGGGTAGATCTGATCTGATATTGGTTTTTCGTAATTTGTTTGATTTCCGTTTTGTTTTGTGCAGTTCGTAAAACATATGTGTTGTGGGACATATCGGGTTTCTCAATCCATGAAGATTTCCATCCTTGTTCGATTAGGGAGCAAATCGAATCAGGTATAAAAAAGGAAGGTTATTATGGTGAATTGTCTCTCTGGGTTTACGGTGCTAAAAATGCTTGGTCGACTGAATTGGATAGCATCTTTTGGGATTCCGGATTTGAAACCCAGCAATACAAAGGTCGCTTGAAAAAACCATTTATTTATTATTTATTATTTATTTATTTTTTTTTTTTTACAACTACTTACTATTCTTACTATATTCCAGGGGGGATAAGTACCAGACTTCACATGTTAGTAGCTGATTTTCTGGCTATGTTATTCGTATTGAATTATCCATCAAATGTTCTGCTACTCTCAGAAAACAAGGAGGAGGTCGAACGAGACCCCAAATTCGCCAGACTTCGTAAAATTTTAGAAGACAACAGTTTCTTTGTCGTCTCAGCACACCCTGAGACACTCATCGACTCAGAAGCTGATTGATTCTGCAAGATACCTACCGAGTGCTTTATTATAACAAATCTTTTTTTTTTTTTTTACTTTCTTAATATTTTAAGACTGTTTCATCACTATGACATTTAAAATATCTAAATAATGATGATATGTCAACTTTATAATTCTCAGTTCTTGATGTAACTAGTCCGATTTGTTGAGTCAAACTAGTTCAGTTATCTCATAAATTTATTTTCGCTACATGATATATATAAGGGAAGAAGAAGATATACTACTACTGTCCAAGTCACCGATTGAAAAGTATTATCAACATGCACATAGTCGGTAATTATACTTTCTAACCTGCAAGAAATGGACTTGAGGCCCACTTTATCTGAAACCCAATAATGAATAGAGTTCGTTTACACCACCCCACATGCCAACTGATCAAGACTCCATGAATTGGATTGCAGTACATTTTTGTTTCCGATTTACCAAACTGAATAAACCAGTTTAAAAACTGATGTGAATATTATCGTCGCGTCGATCACGCAAGCAGCATCCCAGCCTCCAAACATTGAAAATGTAATACATTTCTATATATCATGCTCAAAGTATGTTTTTTCGCGAATCCACTAGTAAAGATACGATGTCAAATGACACCTTATAAATATTATAAAAACAAAAAAATATACCTTAAATACTAAGAAATTCAGTAGCAAAAGTTGTAGAAAATGTGTAATAAACCCCTATAACCCTGGTTCCATCCCCATCTTAACCCCTTTACCCATTTTTGAACCCAATTAAAACTAGTTCTAAATTCGCCACTTCTTTTATCCAATGCTTCAACCTGGTGGGAAGCTATACCTTGCTAAATAAATGTATTGCACAGTTGAGACGTGAATTACTACTACTAGTAATATTTAATAGCACCAAACAAATTATTTCAAAATCATAATATCTGAAAAATAATAAAATTACAAACTGAAAAAGTAATAATTATTGAAGAAAATAAAAGATTTCATTGTTTAGTTAGAAAACCGGTTCAATACGGTTCAATGAGTCACAAGTTTTTGGTATTTTGTTGGTCGAACTCGGGTTTTTAATCGGTCTAACTGGGTTTTAGTACTAACCCAATCCGGAAATGTTTCCGGTTCATGGTTGAACCCATTTCAACCACCGGTTCGGTCCGATTTTAAAAACAAGATCAAATAAATTTTTATTTTCCAGACTAGGTACCTAAAATTAGATTTACGGTACCTTACAACTATAAGAGTACGTTATAGTTAATAATTTAGTTTTATCAAACTCTTGTAGAAATTAATTCGATTTATTTTATTTTTTGGAGAAATTCAAGTAGAATTCTCATAAGTATACCTGGTTCAAAAAAAAAAATTCTCATAAGTATACGTTACATGTTACATGTCTTGTCGCTTTTACTCGAGCTAAGACAGTTTGATACCAATATTTTTTTGTACAAATAATAAAAATCCTTTACAACTTACTGAATCTAACATAAAAAAAAAAAAATTGTATACAATTTTTGAAACGCAAAGAAAATTTTATGAAAATATTATTAACGTTGGTTTTTCTTTATCTCTACGTTTTTATTATTGTCTATCTATAATATTTATGTGTTTTTGGAACTGGCCTTTCATTTGTTTCTCCGACCATATCGTCACTGACTTTGCTGTGGTTTTGCTGAAAACTGGGATTTGAGCTCTTTTATTTTTTACTTTGGCTTTCAATCATGATACAACTAGGAAGAATTTGACGTCCACTATTACCCATCGAGGTTTTTTGATCCAAGTCTCTATGAGTTCGGCGAGATTACTGTCTCAACGGAAACCCAATAAAGGTTCAAATGACGAGAAAATAAAATTATTAGTTTTGGGTACTTTTACTAGCGAAAAATGGCGTTTTTGCAAAATGATTCAAACTTGTCCAAAATTGCATACTTACTTGAGAAGTTAGCGTGGAAATGTTTACAATATTACTTGTGATTTCAACAACTCGTGATGATTTTCTTAAACACATACAGTGTACAAGTGGGATGAAAAGTAACTGCTCCTTTCTTGAAGCAACAAACTAAACGTCATCATCATATACGTAGAGAGGGATTACCTTAACTTCTAAGAACCATTCGCTTCTCAACAAAAATAGTATTCAGAATATTGATCTACATATACAGTAGAACATCCTTTGTAATAGTCTTCATCGTTTGTTCTTGTTTCAGTTGATCTACTAATCCCTTAGTGTCTCTTAATAATTTGGGATTTTCCTGAACGAAATGTTATGTTATTATAACCTGCGGTTTTAAAAATTAAACATTCTGTTTGGTTATGGGGTTTTTTTCCGAATGAGAGTTTGTTCATTGTTCTTTCCTCAATCTTTTTTTGCTATGTTGTTATGCCTTGGGTCTTAGGTTGTCTACAAAACCTTTATTTTCGAACAGGTCATGAATGTGTTACTCAGGACTATATCTGGATTTTATGTGTTTGTAAAATCAGGCTTAACGTTCCTAACTTCTTATTGCCTACAATAGCCACCACAGAGCAATAGTGTCTCGATTTTGAACTCATTCCTGTTATTTCGAAGTACACTGGTCTCTAAACAAAACTATTGCCTTCATTTTTCATGTCAAATAAGGAGTTTGATCATTTTAAAGAACTAATGAAGCAGTGTTGTGATGCCAATTAAGTAACGAACTATTACTAAAATTTCATCACTGTTTTGGTTTTTAGCTCAACGAAGAAACGTTCTTGGAAGCTTGCGCTGCCCTTTATGCCCTTCAGTTTTTTTAATTATCCGTACATATATAATTTGATTTTGTTATTTTTATTTTTTATTAATTTTAATTTGATCAGCTTACATATAATTTGATGATGCTTTTCTAGTCTCATCAAAAAAAATTTCAGAAGAAAATAACTAAGGGGAGGTGTATTGAACTTGGTATTTTTAGTGATTCAAGGTGATTTGTATTAAAATAACAAATTCCCTAATATTCAAATGTGAATTTTAAAAACTCTTTTAAAATCCAGTGTTATTGAACTTGTGATTTTAAAATGTACTTTCAAATCAAGTGTTATTAGAAATATTTTAAAAGAAGGGTTTTAAGTGATTTCAAGTGATTTTAGAGTTATTTGGTGGGATTTCATTGTTAAAAACATGATAATCCAAATCTCATGGTTTTATGTGGGATTTTATAGCGATTTCATTAAATCTTAAATTCAATACATCCCTACTAATGTTGATTCCAGAAATAGCACGTGTTTTTAAGACGAGATACTTTGGATGGGAGACTTGGGAAACTGCGGATTTATTACTTCGAAAGAAGGTTTGAACACAAGAGGTCGTCTCGTCAAACAAGCCTTGACGAGACGTAATGCGAATAATGAACAAAAACAGAGAAAAGTGAGCGAATGCTTTAGGGGTTTTCCGGGTTTCGTGACTTGGTCTTCAGGGAATGAAGACCTCTCCTTATATAGTTGAGTTAAGGCGGCCCTCTGCTGAATATTCCCCTCTTGATCATAAAGGAAATCTTCCTCTCCTCTTGATTTCTTTCCTTTCTTCGAGTTGGCGGTTTAATGCTTCTTCCTTTTTGCTAAAGGGGCGCCTTTCTCCTCAAGACTTTCCATTCTTGCGAGGAGCTTAGAGCTGAAGACGGGCCGGGCTTTTGCATTGTTACTCATGGCGACGGGCTCGGGTAAATGTGCTCATTTCACCCCTAACAACTAATTTATAAAAATTTCGGTTTCGCAACAAAATACCAATCATAACATTAAACCGATATGTCAAACAAATTATAATCGAGGAAGGTGGTTGTGCTGCTTGTGCATGGGATACAAACGTTGGCAAAGGAAAAAATGATCATTTTTAATGATACAGTCTGAAGTTATCATCAAAATGTAAATTAAACAAAAGACAACAAAAGAAAGACGATTTCAGTCTATATGTGATTATTATTATTTATATCGCACATGCATGGAACGCAATAACTAGACAGCATAGTTAGGAGGGTAAGGTTGAGGTTGAGCTCAGTATTGTAACCTTGATTGGCTTGTGGTGTGGTTGGGTAAGCGGTTGGCATTGTCGAGCCACCACCGGGTCCACCGACTTTAGTTATTCCTTGATGACGACCCATGTAGAAGCATCCCACACAACCACTGATGGCTAGCTAGGAACACCATGAACATGAACAATGGTAGCGAGAAATACGCAACAATCATCGCTTAAACCGAGAGAAATCGGTAAACGAAACAGTGATAGATGAAGAGGGAGGGAATGGAGAAACAAAGGAAGAGAGGTTGTGTATTTATAAGAGGATGTTATTGAACCAAGTGCTCTTGGCCTAGTGGTAACGGAACTCCAGCTGGAGTGCCCGCCCTGGGTTCGAGTCCCCTTGGCCACCCGTGCTGCCTTAAATGGTAAGAATACGTGGACTGCCGTGGGCCTCGTGGGATTAGTCTTTTGGGCCTAGACAGCCTTTAGGATCCCCACGGTTAAAAAAAAAAAAAAAAAAAAAAAAAAAAAAAAAAGAAAAAGAAAGAAAGAGGATGTTATTGATATTGTTGCTTCAAAGTGCAAGGTATTGACTTTTTTTTTAAGGATATAGAACTATGCAAGAAACATAAAATAGTAATGATGGGCAAGTGTCCTATATTAATATGATAGTACAGAGTAAAGGAATTTGTGTGTCAAAAGTCAGATGATCACATGAAAAATTAACGACAGATTGGTATTATTATGGCTTAATCATTAACATTCGTTACATATGAAAAACAGAAAACTTATGGAGTCTTCGAATATTCAAATCAATTTTATGACGGGTCACTCATCTGGTCGAAGTTAATTATTATTTGGAATTGAGTCTATTGTATGAAATTGTCAAAAAAAATAATAAAAAAATAATCTCTAACAAGTCAAGTCAAGCTTTAAACTTTAAAGTTTATTGAGTTAGATTGGTAGTGTTATTTTCTGGATTATATTGTATGATCGATTCATATGTTTTGGCTGGCAAAAAAGTTGTAAATAATTAAATTTTAAGATAAATTTATTTTCAAATGTGTCTAGTTAACTTTATAAGCTTTGTGGTTTCCATTTCCATCTTTGTAGATGTAACTGACTTGATTTTTTTAGCAAATGAAATTTCACAGCTTCATCTACAATTACGATGATCATTGTATTTCTTACATTTTATTAAGACAAATGCTGACAAAAAAAAAAAAAGAATAAGAAAAATGTTGACAATGCATAAAAAAAAAGAAAAATGTTGACAAGGAAAAAGGAACAATACAAATGTTGAGTCTTACAAAAATTGTGAAGAAATCGAGCTTCAATGGCAGTTTCAGTAGTATTATCTCCCGGTGTGTCAAGGGAAGCACAGTCTTACAGAAAAAGCGTAATTGGAAGATGACATTTAAAATTAATCAAATTGTGGTTGTGTATCTAATCGTCCGACACAACTGGTATTCTGTTTCCACTCCTTAAGTATCTGTTTCAGCCCAAAGCAATTTTCCTCAAAGCCAAAAGGTCTCTCTTTATTGAACCCTCTGTATCTCCAATTTCAATTTTGTATCTTCTGGTTAAATCACGATTTTGAAAATGCAAGAAAGGACCTTAAAGTTAAGATTTAAGGGTTCAAAGGACCTTAAATCTTCTGTTGAAGAATCGACCCAAGATTTAACTCCTAAATCTAGATTCTCTTCCGGATTTGATACGCTTAGAAGAAAGAAAATAGAAGCAAGAAATAAAACAACACACAGATTTGTTAACCCAGGAGTTCGTTGCCTACTCTCCTGGGGCACGGCTTCGCCGGCAAATCACTAAGCTTGCTCAGTCTCGAGCTTTCACGATTACAACTTGTGATCTCTCTCTCATCTGTTACAACAAGCTTTTTCTCAGATCATGATAATAGAGAGAAGAAGGAGATATGGTTTTATATCTTAACCATTTACAATATAACTCACGTGATATTAAATGAACACACGCGAGAACCGGTTTAGCTAGACCAGCTAAGACCTTCTCCTTCAAAGAGAGTCACTCGCATACTTGGAAGATATAGGGCACTTCTTCTACATCTTCTTCTTCTCTCTTACTTATAAAGTCCAGTTTGTTCTTCTTCAGGGTTTTAGGAATTTGGCATAAATTTATCTCTTTTCCTAAATTGCCCTCGTGACCCCTTCATTTCTCTCTCCCATGGCCTCCGTCGCGCTTCTTCGGTCTCTCCGCCGCCATGAACTCCACGCAGCTTCCGTCTCTGCCTTTAAATTCGTAAGGATTGATGATCCATAATTTTTTTTGTTCGTTATCCTGTTAGCTTGAGATTAGGGGTTTTATACTATAATTTCGCCATTTCGTTTTTTTGCAGAGTTCTACTTGCGGTGGCGGGAGGACGACGGAGCTCCGGTTACATGGAGTCAAAGATATCATCGCCGTTGCGTCTGGTAAAGGTGGAGTCGGAAAGTCTTCCACAGCTGGTACATCAGATCCCTCCAACACTTTTGGGTGTGAGACTGAAATTTTTGTTGGGTTTCTCAAATTGATAATGTGAGAATCTGTCATTTTTTGGTTGATGTAGTTAACTTAGCTGTTGCATTGGCAAGCAAATGTCAATTGAAGATTGGATTGCTTGATGCGGATGTGTATGGACCATCTGTTCCAATCATGATGAATATCAATCAAAAGCCTGAAGTTAACCAAGGAAGGTAGATAGATAGATAGATAGATAACCTCTTAGTTTTTTAAGTATTTGTTTACTCTTTTCTTGTAATCTCTGTCTTTTTTAGGATATGAAGATGATTCCAGTCGAGAATTATGGATTTAAATGCATGTCAATGGGACTCCTTGTAGAAAAAGATGCACCAATTGTGTGGAGAGGTCCTATAGTGTGTTTCTTTGTATAGTTTATGCAACAACAAGAACAAAAGCTGATGGAAGTTGAAACCCTTTGCGTTCAGTAATCAAAGCTTGTGGGTATTGTTACAGGTAATGAGTGCTCTTGCCAAGATGACAAGAGGAGTTGATTGGGGAGAACTCGATGTTCTTGTTGTCGATATGCCTCCTGGAACCGGTGATGCCCAAATTACCATATCCCAAAATCTTAAACTCTCAGGTATATATATATATATAAATCTCGTTAGTCGCATATTGAGTTGTGTTTGATTAGACAAACGTGTAGTTATCAGAGTGTGATTGACTGATTGTTATGTTACCAGGTGCAGTAATTGTATCAACTCCACAAGATGTTGCGCTGATGCTAATCGAGGAATCTCCATGTTCGACAAAGTTAGAGTACATGTACGCTCATCTAATTAGTATTTTTGTGTGCTTGGTTACATATACAAAGTTAGAGTACATGTACGCTCATCTAATTAGTATTTTTGTGTGCTTGGTTACATATATTTCGTCTTAATTAGCTTAGCTGCTTAACCTTTCTTGGTTTTGATACTAGATATTGGGACTTGTGGAGAATATGAGCACGCCGGGTGGCTGCAAAGAATGGTTTGAAACTCATTGGTGAGGTAAATAACCTAAGGCCAAAACTGTAGATTCTCTCCGTGGCTTTACAAGATAGATAAAATATTTTCGGTCGTTTTTATAGATTCCACTGGAAATGAAAATCAGAGAAGGTTCTGATGAAGGTGTTCCTGTGGTTGTTTCTTCGCCTGGTTCTGTAGTATCAAAAGCTTACGAAGATCTAGCTCAAAACGTGGTTAACAGGCTCAAGGAGCTACGAGATAATCCAGAGAATGAGATTCAGATTAAACTTAACGTTCCGCATTCTTAGCTGCTGCTCATCATAGAACAAGCCATTAGAGCAAGAGTCGTATAACTCAAGCTTGTCTTGCTGCCTTACCTTCTCAGATTATAGTACCAAATTGAATGTTTGCGATTGCTGAGAGAAGAAGAGAAGAATGTATCTGCAGAGGACTTGGACGCAATCTTTATGAACCATGTGAATCAGCAGATCATTGTGAAGGCTTTCATTTATTAGATAGAAAGATGATGAATCCAAATAAGACATAAATATATCTTTTGGAAAAAAAATTGACATTCAGTATTCTGAGTAAGACATGTTTGAGATCACTTCACAATGTAAGATGAGATCACCAATTTATTTCTTCGTTATATTCATCTTGATCTTCATATTCAAGATCCGCATCATCATAGAATTCTTCCACTCCTCCATAAGTATCTTCATTACTGTAATCCTCGTTCAAGTCTTCTTCTTCTTCAGAACCCTGAGGTTTCAAAGGGCATTCTTCACTGCTTTGATGCGAATATACGATTTGGTCACCAACAACGACTGGTTTCTCAAGCTTAGCCCTCTTTGGAGAGTTCTCCTACAAACGAATGCACATAAAAGACTACACAAAGAAACAAGAAGCTTACGCAGCTTAATCAATAAAGTGACAGATAATAAAGCTAGAAACAGAGGGAAACTTACATCATTAAATAGCTCATCCAAGAGATCGTAATTGATATCTGAACTCGTTCTCTGCATGCAATAAATAAGACAAGGGAATATATGTGTCAGACAATAAATTTAACTAGAAGATGAAAAATAACGAAGATCCAAAGAAAAAGTGCAATACATGTATAACATTGTTTCAAAGAGAGAGCTGAAGGAATAGTAACACTGACCTTTTTATTTTCACTTTCTGCATTGATTTTGGTTTTGGTTGCGGAAGTTTTCTTACTAGCCGCAGTCTTATAAACAGGATCTTTCTTTTTCACTGTGGTAGGTTTCCTCTGCTTTCCATGATAATCAAATAGAAAATGAAAGATCGTTAACGAGAACGTCAATGTTCAGTTAGCAGAAATCAAGAAGATGGAAGAGAGGATAAAAGCAAAAACCTTTTGGTAGTCGGGGTTCATCATTTCCCATGCTATCTTATTCACCATGCTATCTTCTTCAGAAGAAATTCTTTTGTAGTATTTAGATAACCAGCAGCCTCATGAGCAGCAATAACCATTGAAATCAGAACAAGAGTACATAAAGTGAGTAATTCGTAAGCTTCATACATAAAAATCAAACATTAAAAGACAAACACAAGAAAAGGGAAAACACAAGAGCAGAGTTTTGACTAGGTTGGAATTAAGTGAAGTCTAACGCGTGATGATGGACTTACATGTTAACAATAGCTAGGTTCGCCACAATCCAGGAACAATTTGTTGTGGTTTACAGAGACTAAAACCATACATACATGGGATTCAAAATCAGATAAACTTTCCACAGAAGCAAATTATATCCTTCCTAAGAAAAGTCGAGACATGTAATGATTTGAATACATGTGTGTAATGAGCATCAATTCAACAGTAAGGTAAGACACTGTATTTCTTTTTACCTCAGCATCAGATACACTATCAGACAGCCGAGAAGGAAAAGCTCCTGAAATTTCAATGACAATCATCGTTTAAGTATTCACCGGAAGATAACAATACACACTTGCATAATCATAAGCACAAGTATCCATAGAAAGTGTTTGCATTTTTTACCTTTTTTGCCACAGACTTTAAGGTTTCTAGCCAATGGTCTAGATGCCAAAGCTTGACTTGTGATTTCAACAGGTTTAGTCTTTTTTGAGGATAAGTTTACTGGTTTCTCCACCTGCAAACGATATGTCAAAGATTAGAAAACAATGCAGATTTCTACTGTGTTTTTATAGATTTAGATTAACACTCGATTATCAAAATTATGAAGTTCCACATAAATTTATGGTGATTTTCCTCTCCAGATCACAACCACACACAATTCAAGAAGAGAAAAAAAAAAAAAAAAAAAGAGTTTGTTGTTGCATCACCAAAACAATTTGTTTGTCCATAAAGAATCAGATGTAATTCAATGGACATTCGTAATTTATAAACAATGCTCCACAAAGTAAACAGATGTTAGATGAGTAAGAAGTTTGAATCCACTCGCCTGTTCAAGTAATCAAGCTCACAGAAGCGCTAAAACTGAATCTAGAATCAGATCAAAAATCGAAGAAGGAGAGGCAATTTTTTTACCATTCTTCAACAACTCAATGTGGGCAAGATTGATCGGCGGTGAGAATTAGGGTTTAAATATCAGAAAGAGATCTTAAACACGCCGGTGAGAATCGTATAATGAAGGAGACCGACATAGGAGAAGGTGATTTAATATGATTTTTCCTAAACTATTTTTGAATGTTTTTAAGTAACACGTGTCTTTATCGAATTGGTTTATAAGTTTCCCAAGAAGAAGATTTCTATTTTTACCCTCTTATTATCAAAATCTTCGTTTTTCTCCCAAAAAGAAAATTTCGAAAGTGCAGAGAGTGTGGCAGTGGTGAGTAAACTCAATCTTCGTTCCTTCTTCCTCTTTCGCTCCTCGCTGCTCTAGGGTTTTTCGTTTCGGCGTTTCTTTTTCTGGGTTAGCGCAACTGTTTTGAAGCAAGTATAGGTCTTTTGCTCTATTCATCCAAAATTGAGGTTTCTTTGTCGTTTCTTCCTCTCAGGCTCTGTGGATTTTTGCTATGCGATGTTCGTAATTCGATTCCTTTTCGCTATAGAAACTGTTCTTCGTCATTATCTGATTCTTTTGAAGCCATTTCCCCCTTGATAATGCGTCTTCTCTTTTTCATGATTCAAAATTGACGTTTTTCTTCATAAAGTTGGCATCTTTTCTTACGATTCTTGTCAAGGTTTACAAAGATTTTGACAATCTGCCCTCTTTGCAGAATCCTTTTTAACAGTCTACGATCATCACTCTTTGCATACTCGCTCTCTTGGTTTGCTTACCAATGGATGGAATGTTGCCTGCTGGGGATGTTTCTGGCAATGAGAGCGATGTTCCCGGAAGTGAGAGCGATGCTTCGTCAGTCTCGAACAATCTCCATGATAATGAGGTGATCCCTTTGTATATTTCAAGAGAAGAAATTGACAAAAATTCACCATCAATACGAGATGGTATCGATTTGAAAATGGAAAATCGCCTACGCATATCATACTGTAGATTTCTGAATCATCTCGGGGAGAAATTTAAAGCGTAAGTTTCTTTTCTTTACTTGCGTTTCTTCTGCTGCTTTCTATCATCTTTACTTCTTTCTTCTCAGGTTCCATCTTTTTCCCTCTAGTTAGGAACATGTATCCTTTTGACATATATGGCCTTGGTCTTTTAGATATTCTATAGTTTGATTTGTTGCAGTCAAATTAGGGGCATTGATACTCTAAAGTTAGTTTACTTTAGCATTGCTTATATACACTTAGAGAAAACACGAGAGTGAAAGCTGCTAATGGACATACATATATAGTTCCATCTGAGTGTGAAGAAGCTTTCGGTTTTTGGTTCCTTAGATAAATGTGGCTGATATTAATCTCTCAACGCAGTTCCCAGGTAACTATAGACACTGCTATAGTACTCTGTCACCGATTCTTCCTTCGTCAATCACACGCAAAGAATGACAGAAGGGTGAGTTTAGTTAGCCGTGAACGTAATAGTTTCTTACAAGATATATGGTCTTTAGTCTCGGATGTTTTGAGTGAAATTGTGAGCCTATTAGATGTCCGGTGATTTAAAATATGTCCTTTGTAGATTGTTCTCCATCTCTGTATCATTTTTTGGCCATTTTTAGACAAAGTGTACTAGTTCATTGACTCTACCTGATTTTCTTTAATGAAAAACCATCTGTAACAGAGATCAAGCTCTCTTTTAATGAATTTGTGGTTGCTTTGCGATGATTTATTCTTCTTCAAGAGGAGAAAGAACAAGTAGATTAGTACTTAATACTTATGCCTTTGCCTGTTACATTTTCTCCCCAGACAATTGCAACAGCCTGCATGATCCTTGCTGGGAAGGTTGACGAAGTTCCACAGTCTTTAGAAGACGTCATTGTTGTCTCTTATGAGATAATACACAAGAAGGAGCTTGATGCTTCTCAGAGAAAGGATGACGAAGTTCTAAACCCTCCTTGTTCATTTCCACTTCGTTTTTTTTTTGGTACTTTAGTAGGTTTTTAAACAGAGGTGTGTATATGAGCAACAGAAAGAGCTTGTATTAAGTGGAGAGAAGCTTGTTCTTTCTACATTAAATTTTGATCTCATGGTTGATCTCCCTTATAAACATCTTCTAGAAGCAATTAAGAAATATATCGTTGAAGAGGATAAGAAAAATTTCACACAAGTTGCATGGACTCTTCTCAACGACAGGTATGCTTGAAATTCTCCTTTGGAAATCTTTTTGAATTCTTATGATGCTATATAGGCCTTGTGCTTTTCTTTACACAAGTTATTTTCCTGAGCTTTAAACCAATCTCTTTTTGTAAAAGGAAAATAATGTACAGAAAACCAATCCCTATTTATATAAACACGACCAGGCCCTCGCTCTTGCTTGTGAGTCTTTTCCCCTCTTCTTTATTCTCTTTTCGTTTCTCGCATCGTCTCTATCTGTAAGACGTTTTTGCTTGCAACGAAAGTTTCTATCCTTTTAATCCACAGAATTGCTGCAAGTCCGTCTCTGATTTCTGTGTATTTAGGGCTAAAGACTGCTCTGCTTCTTTTCAAATCCGGTGATTTCGCAATAGCACGGTTTTTGGGATCTGTAGAGAAACAAAGATATCGGTAATCAGGTAAAAAAAACGATCTTCTCAATGACATGAAGCTAGAAGAGCAATTGATATCGCTGAGAGGAAAATCTCAGAGAATGATTACGTAGGAGCCAAGAAATTTATCAACAAGGCTCAGAAGTTGTATCCAGAGCTTGATGGTCTGAAACAAGTTTTGATGGTGATCAATGTTTATCTCTCTGCACAAAGCAAAATCAATGGAGGACGAGAAGCTGACTGGTACGGAATTCTCGGTGTGGACCCTTTGGCTGACGATGAAGAAATAAAGAAACAGTACAAGAACTTAGCTCTCTCTTGCTTCATCCGGACAAGAACAAGTGTAGAGGCGCTGGAGGTGCGTTTAAGCTGGTTTCAGAAGCTTGGTCTCTGTTATCTGACAAGTCTAAGAGGGTTGCTTTTGATCAGAATAGGACCCAGAAGCCACAAGATCAACACAAGACAGCATCTACCAATGCTAAAGCTAGAAGTGACAAGCCTGCGCCTGTGAATCCATCAAAACAGCGTAAAGGCGGAACATTTTGGCATTTTGGACAATGTGCAATAGTTGCAAGACACAATGCCAATATCTCACGGATTATTATCTTAAAAGGGCCATACATTGTCCAAACTGTGGTCACACTTTCATTGCAACCGAGAAAACTCCATCGGCAAGTTTTGTGAGCCCAGCCAACTTATCATCATCTCTTCCTCGACAATCTGATAGTGCGGCGGCGGCTCAGAGACCTCCCAAAAGGAGAACAAGAAAGGCTTGCTGCTGTAGAGTGGGTTCGTAAGAAGCTGAGGGTGGATGTGACACTGAGATAAGAAGTAAGGCCTTCGCACATGTAGATGTTGCAGATTCCTGCTTTTTTTTTTTTATCTTTCATCGTCGATGTGTAATGTCTTAAATTTTCTTAAACAATTAAACATTGTGGCATACAATTAAACAACCTTTATAATATTCTGAATACTATTTTTGTTGAGAAGCGAATGGTTCTTAAAAGTTAAGGTAATCCCTCTCTACGTATATTATAGAGGGATTACCTTAACTCATGATACAAGAGCTTAGGTATATAATTGTATAATCTAATAATCTAATAGAACTGGGATATACAATTATTGTGGCATACAATAAAACTGGGATTTGAGCTCAAAGTAAAAAATAAAAATCGGAGAAAGAAATGAAAGGCCAGTTCCAAAAACACATAAATAGTATAGATAGACAATAATAAACAAGTTTCAACTCATGACATACAAAAGCTTGATATGCTACATCAAGAAGCTTCGACTTTCAACGAATATGTTTTGTCTTTCTGTGTTTAAAATGGCGCGAGGCGAGGCGCAAGAGTCCGAGCCTTGAGCCTTCAACGAATATGTTGTCTTTCTGTGTTTAAAATGGCGTGAGGCGAGGCGCCAGAGTCCGAGCCTTGAGCCTAGAAAGTAGAAAACAAAACATAAGGTTAGTACTTAGCAAATCTGCCAATGATATATAAGTGATACGACTTGTTAGCAGTTAGAGAAATAAGGAACGCAAAGTCTTAAGAAGACAAATGTAGTTTCATCAATAATGTTTAAAAGTAAAACCAGACATGGTTTTTGGTGATAAAGAAAGACTAAAAGAGAAGAGAGATTAGAGAAGTTATGAGATCAAACTCATCAGATCAAAGAATAGAAGAGAGAAAGAGACCAAGAGAGCGTGAGAGTAAAAAGATGCAAAAAAATATTTGTGTTTAGAAAAAATATTTAGGTTTTAGGCATAATTACCTAAAAATTCAATAAAAATAAGGTTTAAAAGGAAATTTACCTTGTTGCATTTTGAAAGACTTAGGAATATATTTGTCAAAAACGAGGGATCGCTTCGAGCAGGGACCCGCCGTTCTGTGCAGCAGAAATAACCATAAATATTCATACACAAACCCCTAAAACGTGTAGCCAAGAGTTTGTCCTTAATTTTTGCGAGTAGAATAACGTTTGCTGGTGTAGTGCGATTATCGAATGCCCAAAACGTCATGTCAGCAAGCATGGAAGCGATTCTTGCATGTTTACCATCTGTAAAAAGGTAAATATATCAAATTATCAATACTATAGATAAGAGAAAAAATAGAAATAAAGACTAGATTAGGATTTCACCTTCGGGAAAGACTTGGACTCTAAAGTCTTCAGAGTGCAGAGAATTACTAGCATAAGCATGAATTGACACCTGTCCACGACAACCCTGGGCACAAATAGCCCTTTCGATACACTCAAAAAACGACGCAGCATTGACACGATGTGGGATTGGGAAATCGTCCAAATCCCAAAAAACACAAGTATCAGCCTCACCTTCTACACCAATTAACAATTAAGAATATTTTTGTTTCATTAGATCCGATTGTCAAAAGACAAAACAGTTTCGAGCGAGTGAAAGAGAGATAGATCTTACCCTTGTAAAAAGTCAGCGGAAATTCCTGCCTACTCCACACGCTTTGGTCGGTATCGCACATGGTTTTCGTCCCTGAACGGCGGATAAGAGACTTTCTGAATTTAGGGTTGTGCTCTGCGTCTCTCCTTATAAAGGATCTTATTGGGCTGGGCCTTGCACAGCTGGTTGTAGGCTTACTAAATAGTAAATACAATATTAATATTAGCTATAATCCGGCTCCCGGGGGGTAATGTTTCTAAATTAATAATACTGTAACTTTTTTTTGGTGTTACCGTGTTAGTGTGTAGTGCATGTTAATTGTTATTAGAATGATTGAATTATACTGTATATGCTATAGTGGTTGAAAGCAAAAAAAAAGCATTCCTAGTTGTATCTGATGATTGAAATGGAATGCCACTTGTTCATGTGCCAAAAACACATAAATGCTTGCAGGGAAGGCTAACGTTTATGATATAAACTGAGCTCAATGTACACACTATACGCATCATAAATATATACGGTCACAGTGTAGACTATATCCATGTTATATCAATTGGGTACAATTTTGAGGAGTTCAACATCAAAGAGAAGTGTCTTGTATATTAACCCTTGGTTCCTCAGCACAAAATCCAATGCACGTTGTCCCTAAGCGCAGCAAAGCAAAGACAACATTACAACAAATTATGTCTTTTTTCATGCATACATAATCTCTACATAAAACAAACAAAAGAGAAAAGAGGCTCACAGAGAAAGTCATCGGCCTCGGGGCACTCTTGTTGTAGTCATTTTCCGGGTATCCTAGTTCTGGAGATACAATAATCCTGCAATACCGAGCTAATTGTTACACTGATTCATCCTTTAACATAAATCATTTGTGTGAAGACTGAGAATCTCTTCTTCTACTATTCATGTTTATGAAAGAGAACCAAGAAAGATCCAAGGAGGTAAGGAGGTAAGTTTCTGATTACTATATGAACTTCCTAATGACAAAACCTATGGAGAATGTGTAGAGTGAGAGATATTAAAAAGATGTCGAACCTTCTGATACCACCAGTAGCCATCCCAGAGACAGCCTCCTCGAAAGCAGGTATCACCTGAAACACCAAAGCCATTCAGCAGCCAAACATAAACAATTTATACCCTCAACAAACAGAATTGTCACTCACCTCATTGGATCCCAAGGTAAATTTAAAAAACTCCTTCTCATCACCCTACAAACAAGAACACACAGATAAAGAAGTGAATCACTGTTGCTGTTGCTAAGGAAACCAACAAGAACCGAAACAAGTTCATACCTCAAAAGAACCACCTTTTGTTTTATTGCGAGCTTCAAATATGCGGCCATAGTAACCTATCGTGTAACCGTCCCAGTCAACCTGACATACACAGCTCAATGTTTGTATTAACACTAAAAACTTATGGTCTTTGAAACTTTGTATGCAAACCCCAAATTCTCTATCTATGGCAAACACTAAGGATATAAACCACATATATGCATAGATTTACTTACCACGACTTTATCTCCCTTTTTTGGTTTAGGCCCAGTTCCTAGTCGCAAATCCTGCATTCATCTCAAATCTCCAAGTTAAAGAGATGAACAGATCACCGCTTAATCGAACTAACCAATAAACTATTACAAGATATGGCACTAATGAGGGGTGACCTTATACTGAAGACCAGATTGTGTTTCTGTATAGTCTGGATACTTTATTTTCGTTTTGCCATAATCTTTCCCTCTAAGCGCTGGCACTGCGCACGGAGCGTAAGAAGAAAGTTGGATCAGCAATCAACAAAACTGGCAACCAACAAAAGAGAAATTCATTTCACCTAAAGAACATCTCTCTCTCACTAATGCAAACTCCTAACAGTGAGCCAAGTAAAACAGGCCAAACAAACAGCATTCCAAATTACAAATGACAAAAGGCACAAAAGGGATTAATCGAACTACTTAAAATGTAACCTCAAAGAAAGTTTCATAAGGACTTGAAATTACTGTCAGCCAACTGGGAAGCTGATGCAACCTCTCCATCTTTAGCATCGTATGCAAATGCTCCAATCAACAAACCAACAGAAGAAATCATCAATTTTCTGCGATCAAACTCTCCAGAAATGACAACACACCCACAATTCCCACCTGTTTTCGAGACAAAAACATTTCACTATTGAGGTTAGGCAATATCACATCCACATAATGTTGAATAATAAATTTTATAATAAATTATAGCTAATAATGAAGTTGAAAATAGTACAATGATACTTTTAAATGTATTTACACATAAAACAAAGAATTCATGTGTTTAGAACATATCTAACAATTTTAGATGCATATAAAAGTTGTATTATGAGTTTTTTTACGCAATTAAAAAATTTAGAGATAAACTTAAATTCATAGTTTAATAAATTCTCTTAGGCATATATGTATAGTTTTATATAATTGTTATTTTAACTTATTATTGGGACCATATTTTTACATAGGAGTTTCAATAATATTATTGTCTTATCATCTTATTGCATATTGCTAATTTTTACACTAGTTCGTGGTGGGACCGGAAAAATTTATTCTTTTATAGTAATTATTACTTTATAGAGGTTCTACTGTATATGACTTATTCTTCAAGTGAGCCTCCTAGATGGTTCTTTTTGTGTGTAAATGTCACTTACATGAATTGGTAATTAATTAAAGGCTATTACTCAATTAAATGCACTATATCGATATTCCCTGAACTTGGAGGCATGCAATTATTATGTATATGGTCAAGATGTAAATACAAGGGTCCCTAAAATATAAATAGAAGATATACACTGAAAGAGTTGTTGTGTAGTTATGGAGAGTTGAAAAAGAAAATCATCACGAGTTGTTGAAATCACAAGTAATATTGTGAACATTTCCACGCTAACTTCTCAAATAAGTATGCAATTTTGGACAAGTTTGAATCATTTTGCAAAAACGCCATTTTTCGCTAGTAAAACCCAAAACTAATAATTTATTTTCTCGTCATTTGAACCTTTATTGGGTTGCCGTTGAGACAGTAATCTCGCCGAACTCATAGAGACTTGGATCAAAAAGCCTCGATGGGTAATAGTGGACGTCAAATTCTTCCTAGTTTGTATCATGATGGATATGTCTCTGTTGAAGTTCTCACCTAGACTTGCTGATGATGCCCAAGGGACTGTTGAAGCTTCTAAGTATCTTCACAAGGTTATGAACCGTCGTAACGTCTACATTAAGATTCCTGCTACTGCTCCTTGCATTCCTTCCATCAGGGATGTCATTGCATCTGGAATAAGCGTCAATGTCACGGTGAGTTTTCATAAACTGTGTCATTTATTCATGTCTTGATTGCAAGTCTTGAAGAACTTAAGAAGTAATATGAGTTATAATAATAATACTTTAAATTCTTGTAGAGTGTGATCGATGGTGTGCTAGATCACTGGATTTATAGGATTTGGTAGCTATGCTGTTGTGTTTTCTAAATCTTGTTTCTCTTATAGTCTTATATGATGATGATATGGCCTTGTTCTGTTATGTTTCAGCTTATATTCTCAATCGCCAGATATGAAGCGGTGATCGATGCGTATTTGGATGGCCTCGAGGCGTCTGGACTTGATAACCTCTCAAGAGTTACCAGTGTTGCAACCTTCTTTGTCAGCCGGGTGGACACTCTCATGGACAAGATGCTTGAGCAAATTGGCACCCCAGAAGCCCTAGAGCTCCGTGGCAAGGTAAAGCTTGGCTGACAATCTTACACTGCTATTGAGAATCGAGTATGACAAGATTTTCCACATCGTTGTTTGACTTTTGGAGTAATCTTTTTTTTTTTTTTTTTTTTGGTGATAATGAATTAAATAAATGAAGAAGCTTTGGCGTTGCTCTTCAATCTTCACCACCCTTTAAAGTTGTGTTATGGTTTTTGCTTGATTTGATATTCATAGTATGGCCTCTTTATCTTGTTTGTTCGTGCATGATGCTTCAAAGGATATTTTTACGTTGTAAAGTATTTGCAATTATATTTTCACTTAAAAAAGTTGCCGAGCCAAACCAATCTTGGTTTGGTATTGTTTTCAGCTATAGATTAACAAAATAGTTCGGAATTTGGATTTCCGACCGTAACGCTATTTTGTAATTTATTTGGATGATATCAAATAAATTACAAATAAATAATTTATTTGATGTCCACAATTTGACATCAAATTGTGGACTTATTTTGAGAATACAGTGAGAAAAAAAAAAAAAAAGAAGCTGAGGCACTTATATTTGATCTCTCATCTTTCTCTTCTCTAACGTACAACAAAATTCGGTTCTTCAGTATCACTTTCATGGCGTCGATTTCAGCCTTTGGCTACCTCTCTCCGTCTTCGCCTCAATCCACTACTCTCACCGGAGCTTCCTCCACCACCGTACGACGCCGCAGCATCCCACTGTCTCTTATTTTTCTCCCTTGTTTCACTGAATTCTCTCATTTTCTCATTTTGATTTTCAGAGATTCCGGACGACAGTGGGTGCTCGACTAGCCGAGCAACCAGATGACTCCTCTCCTCTTCGCTCTTCCGGTTGGCTTCTGCAATTTCAATTTTCCCGTTTCTGAGGATAGAAATTCTATTGCGTCAGTAGTGAATTGGAAGTATGATTTGTTTCGAAAACAGGTGGAAATTGTGGATGTGTTGTTATTTCTGGAGAGTTTGATCGCAGAAAATTGATGGTTTCATCTGTTGGTTTGTTGATTGGAGCACTTGCATACGATGGAGCGGTTGCATCAGCTTCCCAGTTCGCTGACAGTAAGAATTACAATCGATTTCTTTAAGGTTCATTTTAAGTAATCCCTTTTGTGCCTTTTTTGTCATTTGTAATTTGGAATGCTGTTTGATCTTACTGTGAGGAGTTTGCATTAGTGAGAGAGAGGTGAAATGAATTTCTCTTTTGTTGGTTGCCAGTTTTTACTCTCTTCCTACTTTCTTTTTACGCATGCAGTGCCAGCGCTTAGAGGGAAAGATTATGGCAAAACGAAAATGAAGTATCCAGACTATACAGAAACACAATCTGGTCTTCAGTATAAGGTCACCCCTCATTAGCTGCCATATCTTGTAATAGTCTATTTGTTCGATAGATGAAGCGGTGATCTGTTCATCTCTTTTTAACTTGGAGATTTGAGATGAATGCAGGATTTGCGTCTAGGAACTGGGCCTAAACCAAACAAGGGAGAAAAAGTTGTGGTAAGGAAATTTCTGCATATCCTTGGCTCAAGTTTAAGTTTAAGTTGAAGCTCTCCGTGGTTAGAGAATTTGGAGTTTGCATATAATGTTTCAAACTTAACATTGAGCTGGGTATGTCAGGTTGACTGGGACGGTTACACGATAGGTTACTATGGCCGCATATTTGAAGCTCGCAATAAAACAAAAGGTGGTTCTTTTGAGGTATCAACTCGTTTCGGTTCTTGTTGGTTTCCTTAGCAACAGCAACAGAGTGATTCACTTCTTTATCTGTGTGTTCTTGTTTGTGAATCTGTAGGGTGATGAGAAGGAGTTTTTTAAATTTACCTTGGGATCCAATGAGGTGGGTGACCATTCTAACTTCTTCTGGTATGAGTTCTTTCCCTTTTCTAATTTTATTATGCTAAATGGCTTTGGTGTTTCAGGTGATACCTGCTTTCGAGGAGGCCGTCTCTGGGATGGCTGTAGGTGGTATCAGAAGGTTCGACATCTTTCTCATATTTTACTCAGAAACGTACCTCCTTGGATCTTTCTTGGTTCTCTTTCATAACCATGAATTGTACAAGGAGAGATTCTCAGTCTTCACCCAAATGATTTATGTTAAGGATGAATCAGTGTAACGATTAGTTCGGTATTGCAGGATAATAGTACCTCCAGAACTAGGATACCCGGAAAATGACTACAACAAGAGTGCCCCGAGGCCGATGACTTTCTCTGTGAGCCTCTTTTCTCTTTTGTTTGTTTTATGTATGTAGGGATTATGTATGCATGAAAATTTGTAATGTTGTCTTTATTTTTGTTGCGCTCAGGGACAACGTGCATTAGATTTTGTGCTGAGGAACCA
The DNA here is from genome assembly GCA_026724425.1 of Erythrophleum ivorense. Classification (NCBI taxonomy): domain Eukaryota; kingdom Viridiplantae; phylum Streptophyta; class Magnoliopsida; order Fabales; family Fabaceae; genus Erythrophleum; species Erythrophleum ivorense. The sequence goes on from JAIUCV010000983.1 coordinate 114,777, forward strand.
AGGGCTCATAGACAAGACACTTCTCTTTGATGTTGAACTCCTCAAAATTGTACCCAATTGATATTAACGTGGATATAGCCCTACACTGTGACCGTGCATATTTATGATGTGTACATTGAGCTCAGTTTACTTTATATCATAAACGTTAGCCTTCCTTGCATTGCAAGCTTTGAGGACTTGTACTCGAATCATTTTCTAGGAACAGCTCCTCTCTTAAAGATCTGTCCCTTCTTTATACTATTCAAATAAACGCACTAAACACTAATACCAAAAAAAAAAATCGGTGTGCCTTGAAAATATAACAGTACCATATTTGGTGTGCTAATCTTTGAAAATTATAATAACTTAGACGAAAAAATTCCAAGATTAGTAGAAAAGACGGTACGCCTTGCCCTATTCTTGCCTTTAGATCGGTTTGTGTGCTAATCTCGTCGTTGTTTTGATTACTATTTGACTATTCATTATTGGGTTTCAGATAAATGGGTCTCAAGTCTTTCAACGGACTATCATGAGCCAAGGCCTCAGGGACAAATTGAGGTTCAAGAGCCAAACCTCCAATGAGCAAAACGACCCTCAGGAAAAGATGAGTGTGGCGGTAGCAATTCAAAAGGTGAGCTGAGTAAGACACCGTGAAAAAGAACTGGGATTGAGCAGAAATTCGATTGATTGACGCCAACCAAAGTGATTAAAATTCAAAACAAGGTGGGATCGAATATGCAAATTGGGATAAAGGAATTTATTATAATATATATTCAATTGCAGAAATTTATTAGATATATACAAAATTTGTAGTGAATTTCTCATGGAACAACATGTTTCTAAATCATAAGAAATGTTAGACATTACATTAAAATAATAGAAGAATATATCAAAATAGGAATTAAATTAAAGAATATATTATGTTGAACTTCAATAGGTGATATGTGATTGGTAGCACACCACCTCTTCATGTTGCATTGTTTTCGAGTGAACATCGGGGGTCTTGTTCCTACAGTAGGTAAACATACAAGTTCAATCACAGCCCATTGATTCCCAGATCCATGTATATATAGTCTACGTATTAAAATGTTCTTGTTAGAAAATCACGTTTAAGGAAATCAAGAATCATCTGTGGTATTTAAAGAATTTGCTAGTCGGCTTAATCAGTGTATTCTCTTCAAATCATAGATGACAAAATGAGAAACAAAGACAAAAAAAATCATTTGTTTCACAAATTCTTTTACAAAAGGGCTGAAACATTACTAATCTGTGTGTATGAGACGATATCTATTGTCGCTAGTTTGTAGAGAAGTTTAACGTTGCAAAACATAATTTAAAACAACTATATTTTTTTAATATAATGACCATTGAAGTGGACATGTGTTTGTGAAAATATTAAGCTTAATTTCTTTCATTAATAAGAATACAAAACACTAGTTAATGTTTGTAAAAATCTTAGGAAATATTTTCAACAACATGCACTCAGTGAAATCAAATTCATCAACTTTGGCTAAAATTGTCACAAATCTGATTATGCACGAAAAATGCACCGTGTTTGAAGATCCATTGGTTTCTTTGGTTTCTTAGAATACCGGAAAAGTAAATGTTTGGCAATACTTTGTTGTATACTTTCATTAACCAATAAGCAATAAAAACACTTAAAATAAAACTATGTACCTTATGTAGGAAAAATGCTCATATTGTCCCATAGCCATGCATGATCTGCCTCATGTACATACTGATTTCTTGCTTTATTAATAGGAGTTATGAATACTTTGTAATTGTAGGCTCTGAGCATTCTTACAGTTGAAGTGAAGTCCGAATCTCCCGAAGCAAGTAGTATGTTTCGAGCCAATTTATTTTCAAACACGAGTTTCTTCACTTGTTGTAGCATAAGTCTGTCCACGTCGTAGGCTCTTTCGAAAATGTAGTAGGCTCTTTTGAAAATGTACGGAGTGTTTGATGAATACTGAACAGTATCGCCACACGTCTCGCAATAACGAAACTGGTGTGGGGCATGGACCAATATGCAAGTTTCTTCACTTACTAGTTTGTGTTGATGCGGTCCGATAAAGTCGAGATTGAGATTTCCTACGAGAAGCTTCGTCGGAGAGAGATAAAGATTTTCGTTCAAGAGTTGCAGAGAGGCTTCAACGTTATAAAAAAAAAAAATATTAAGTTGAACTAGATACATATTGCTTTTCTATTGTTCATATTGTCACATATCCATAAACGTTTAGCCGCTAGTTTGTAGAAAATTTGTAACATTGTGAAAACTAATTTAAATGTATACATTTTCAATGTTTTTGGATACAAATGGTTCAACGAGATCACGGAGGGATGCTGTCGAAGATAATATTCACATCGGTTTCCAACCTATTTATTAGTCTCAATATAATGGTAGACTTAAAAAAAGAAATAGACTGGTTTATTACTCTCTCTTTCTCTCTCAGTTCGGTAAATTGTAAACAAAAATGTACTGAAATCCAAGTCAACTGGACCTTGTGATCAATTTATAACTTTATATTCATAAGGCACAAGGACGTTTTAGCATGTACAGTACCATTCGGTGTGCTAACCAATAATTAATACAATAAAAAAAAAAAAAAAAAAAAAAAAAAAAACATTACTCCCGGGAGACTTCCATTTCTTTCTCCGATCATCGTCACTGACTTTGCTGTTGTTTGGCTTTCGGTCATGATACAACTAGGAAGAATTTGACATCCACTATAAGTCATCAGGTTTTTAGATCCAAGTATCTATGCCAAATCATGTTTCAGCATGATATATAGAAATGTAAACATTTTCAATGTTTTTGAATGCCGGGAGTCACTATCAAATGGTTCAACAAGATCACAATGGAGGGATGCTGCTTGCGTGATCACGATAATACTCGCATAAGTTTCCAACCTATTTATGTAGCGAAAATAAAATTATGAGAGATAATTGAACTAGTTTAGCTTACTCGACAAATCGGACTAGTTATGTCAAGAATTGAAAACTTTCTGAGAAGTCATATCGTCATCATTTAGATATTTTCAATGACAGAGCCACAAGACTCAGCAATCTTTCTTTGATTAACATCCTTCACCACCATTCCATTTCCATGGCATCCCAAAAATAAATGTGGAAACTGGAGGTGAAGATAAACAAGGATGAACAAAGGAAATATAAGCAAGCACCATAACCAACCATAACAATAGTGATGAACAAATGTATTTATATGACTCAGGCATTTGATTTCAACGCAAGAGTCTTAAAATATTATAAAAGTAAAAAAAAAAGATTTGTTACTCCGAACATAAAGCATGCAAGTTAAAAAAAAAGCTAAAAAAGGGGAGGTATCTTGCAGGATAAGAATCCAGAGGCAGTTTCTGAGCCTCGGTATCATGGTTATCAGGCAGTTTCGGAGTGAACAGGCTTAGTATCTTCAATGATGAGTTTGTCAGTGTGTGCTGAGACAAGAAAGAAACCGTTGTTTTCTAAAGCTTTACGAAATCTGGAGAATCGGGGGTCTTGTTCCATGTCCTGCTTGTTTTCTGAGAGTATCAGAAAATTTGATGAATAATTCATTGAGAATAACACGGCGAGAAAATCAGCTATTAACATGTGAAGTCTGGTACGTTTATCCCCTGGAATAGTAAGCAGTACATGCATCAATAGATATTTACTAACAGTGTAAGAAATAAAATAAAAAATAGGTTTTTTATTAAAGAGTGACCTTTGTATTGGTAGGCTTCGATTCCGGCTTCCCAAAATATGCTTTCCAATTCAGTCGACCAAGTGTTCTCAGCACCGTAAACCCAGATGGACAATTCCCCATAATAACCTTCCTTTCTCATAGCTGCTTCGATTTGCTCCTTAATCGAACAAGGATGAAATTTTTCAGGGTTTGAGTAACCCGACATGTCCAATACCACATATATGAATTCTAATCCAGATCATAGACAAAATATACTAGATCATGAACAATTTCGAGCAAAGGATATATCTTAGTCTTACTGCGGACGGAACGGGTGGTGGGCACGGGGAACAATCTCAATCTTGGTGCAGAAGCAGAGTGTGTCTTAAGAAATCTCTTAGATTTCAGTAGAGCGTTCCATTGCTTCGATGTTGATCGCCATCTTGCTACAGATTCAATCGGAACCCTATACAGTATCTGTTCTACCAACTCCTCCGGAAGGCTTATACACTCCATAGATGATTGTGATTAAATTATCTGTGTATTTGTAATGAGCGCGAGATATGGAGAGAACATAAAGAGAGAGAGAGAGCCGCCGAGAAAGATCTAAATTCCCAATCGTTTTCCTTTTTTTGTTTGTCGGCCCAATTTCCAATTTTCTTATTCACAATCTGCACATGGTTTTCGAATTCGACGGAGTTTCCCCTTTTCTGCAAACCTCATGGTTTTTTAACGAACAAAATAAGATTTTTACTAATTGGGCCCAATAATTGTGTCTTTTTATCGTAGGCCCATAGTTCTATGAAACCAAAAACGTTACGACTCTCTTGCACATATGACCACAATCTTCATAGTCATATTTTGTGCTGAGGAATCATAGACAAGACACTTCTCTTAAATGTTGAACTCCTCAAAATTGTACCCAATTGATATAAACATCTGACAATCTACATTAACTCGTATAGATTTATGATGTGCATACTTAATCGGCACAATTGTGTACATTGATCTTACTTTATGTTAAAATCTTAGCCTTTCATTACAAGCTTTGATGACCCATGTGGTAGCATTCTCTTGGACCGACTCGTCTCTAGGGATATTCAAAATCTGCCACTTATTAATTTTTATTCTATTCAAATAAATCAATACGCAATAAGAAAAAAATTAAGCCGAACTAAATACATATTGTTTTTCTATTATTCATATTGTCCCATATCCATAAATGTCTTGCCGCTAGTTTGTGGAAAAGTTGTAACATTGCGAAAACTAATTTAAAACATGTTTTTTATAGAAGGTTTTTCTTATAACCACCATTGGAGTGGACATGTGTTTGTGAAAAATACTAAGCTTAGTTTCTTTCATTAAATAAAAATTTAATACACTAGGTAATGATTTCAACAACAAGTACTCGGTGAAATCAAATTTATCAACTTTGGCTAGAATTGTCACAAATCTGATTATACACCATGTTTGAATAGTATGTGGGAACATTAGGAATTTGAGTGAGGAGAAGAAAGTGGTCTCGGCGCAGAGAAAAGCAGCGAGCTAGCCGAGAGGGACGGAATTGAATGAGGAAATGAGAGAAGAAGAAGGAGATCTGAGCTGCGATCAGCGACATCAATATTAACATCAGTGTCTGGCTCTCAATGAACTTTATCTCTTTTTTTCTTAATTCATATTCTGGCATTTGGAGCGAGATTGTCTTGTTTTTGCTGAATAATAAAAACTTGTCATATTTATTGAACGTATACTTGAGCTCTTTGTTTATCCATCGCTGGTGAAAGACTCTCTGTTCATAGTCTGTTTTTCCTATGCAGTGCCGGCCCGGACCTAAAACACGTGAAGCATAGTGCTTTAGGCGCCAGCAAATGATAAAAATATAAGGACGCTAAAGTGACAGAGATCTTTAGTAGTGTGGTGGCTATGGCGTTGCTTCATGTTGTAGAGGTCACGGGTTCGAAATCCTTTCATGCAAAAGTCGTTTTTTATTTTTAACCTTTGTTTTTATGGGCTAAAGTTTTTTTTTTGCTTTAGGCGCCATATTGGGTCGGGCCGGCCCTGTTCCTATGTGTGAGATAGATCTTTCGGTATCTCGATCTTCTATGCGTCATCATAAATTAAAAGTTAGTATCTCAATGCTCACTGAGATTCAGACAGTAATCTCGAAGTTGCAGATAAAATATAAGGATTTGTAGATAAAACAATATAGAAAGAAGTTGGTTTTAAACACGAATACAATGATACCGCGGGTGATGCAATCCTCCTCAATTTTGAAATTGTCCGGGTTGTATGACGATTTGATGCTGAATTCTAGGATACAGCTAAAACTCTTATAAAAATTTGCAAACCAAAACCAGAAACTCTTTATGAATTCTGTCCAGAGTGAGGCCATATGCTCTCGTTTTATAGTCTAGTGGAGATTTGGACAAGAGGCAAGTACAATAAATGTCGATCTTGGAGAGGAAGCGACGGAAATGAGAAATGAATGCTGAGCTTGGAGAGGAAGTATCAAAATACATAGTAAAAGTGTAAAACTGATAGGTTATTGGGCCTCAAAATCCACCGGAGCCCATACATACATTGTGAGTAAAAAATAATCTCTTTTTTTTTTGTGTTGAAAATTTGTTAAGACATAAAACGTTTGGCCTTTTTAATTAATGATTGGATCCGGACCGTAGCACCCACCCTTCAGGTACCCTCATCAGGTGTCCTGACTCTACATACGCAAAAGCCGAAGTCTGACCCTTGCAGACTAACAATGGCCATTATTACAAATCAGTAATCACAAAGTAACCTCTCATGTTAATCATAAGGCACCGCTCTATGGTTTATTATTTTATTTACTTGCTAATTTCAGACATTTCTTTTTAAACTAACGGATAAAAAAAAAAGATACAGTAAATTAAAAGTTTATAGCAATGCTTTATTAAAAGACATCATAAATATTACTCTTTTGTTGAGATACATCATACATGTATGGTAATCTAACAAATCGACGTCAAAATTGGGTTAGCTAAGCAATAAAATGAATAAATTTGGTATAAACAGTAAGATAATGTAAAAGATGACATCATTAGGACGTGGAAGTGGTCAACTATTAGCAGCATCTATCTATAAGTATACATCCCCATCAACATATTATATAGTATGATATATTCGTCATTTGCGTTCTCGACCGAACCCATCCCATTCACCAACCCCAACTTTCCCCCTTTTCTTGTTTTTATCCTCCGATCAATTTCATATTCCACCAACTCAAAATGGCGACCATTTCGAATCTCGCTAATCTTGCCCCCGCCACTGCTGTTGGCTCCAGATCTTCTTCTTCTTCCTCCGTCTTACCCAGATCCTTCCTCAATTTCCGCGGTTTTAACTCCAAGCTTTCCTCTTGTCAGCTTTCCCTTGGTTTCAACAATCAACAATCCAGACCTTCCCTCTTGTAAGTACTTTTTTCTATGCATGTGCTTTGTCTCTTATATTCGCTTTTCTTTTAGCTGGAAACGTACCTCGAATCTCAATAACTCATGCTGGTTGGTTTCTAATTTGATTGTGTGTCCTGTTTCTGTTTGGTTTAATTTGCAGTGTGAGGTGTTCAGTCTCTGGTGGAAATGGAAGTGCAGGAAAGAGAACGACTCTTCACGATCTATATGAGAAAGAAGGTCAGAGTCCTTGGTATGATAATCTCTGCCGTCCCGTCACTGATCTTCTCCCCTATATTGCTCGTGGCGTTAGAGGCGTAACTAGCAACCCTGCGGTATATTTATCACCTCTCTCTGTCTTTGTGTTTGGTTTTGCTTTTATTCTCTAGTTTGTTCATTTGTCTTTACTCCTTCCTTCACTGTATAAACCTTTGCAGATCTTCCAAAAAGCCATATCCACTTCAAATGCTTATAATGATCAGTTCAGGTACTCCTCTCCTTTGCTACATATGGATTAATCTTTTTGTGTCAGTGTTTAAGTTAAAAAAAATCTGATCTTGTTTGGCCTCCATTGCTTGTTTGAGTTTGTTTTTTTATCTTGTGTGTGTAAATTTGGCTGATATGTTGACTGTATCTCTGACGGAAACTTAAAAATTCTATCTTGATACGCTATCAGGACACTTGTGGAATCAGGAAAGGACATTGAAAGCGCCTACTGGGAACTAGTGGTGAAGGATATTCAGGATGCTTGCAAGCTTTTTGAGCCAATCTATGACCAGACAGAAGGTGCGGATGGATATGTCTCTGTTGAAGTCTCACCTAGACTTGCTGATGATACCCAAGGGACTGTTGAAGCTTCTAAATTTCTTCACAAGGTTGTGAACCGCCGTAACGTCTACATTAAGATTCCTGCTACTGCTCCTTGCATTCCTTCCATCAGGGATGTCATTGCATCTGGAATCAGTGTCAATGTCACCGTAAGTTTTCATTAAGTGTATCATTTATTCATTTCTTGATTCCAAGTGCTGAAAAACTTCACAAGTAAAATGATGGTTTGCTAGATCATTGGATTTCTAGGCAGGTTCTAAAACTGAAACTATGTAAATCTTGTTTCTCTTATAGTCTTCTTATATGATGATGATATGGCCTTGTTCTGTTATGTTTCAGCTTATATTCTCAATCGCTAGATATGAAGCGGTCATCGATGCGTATTTGGATGGCCTCGAGGCGTCTGGACTTGATGACCTCTCGAGAGTTACCAGTGTTGCTTCCTTCTTTGTCAGCCGGGTCGACACTCTCATGGACAAGATGCTAGAGCAAATTGGTACCCCAGAAGCCCTAGAACTCCGTGGCAAGGTAAAGCTTGGCTGACAATCTTACACTGCTATTGAGAATCGAGTATGAATGAGCTTATGACAGAGGATATGTTGTTGTTGCTCTTGCAGGCAGCTGTGGCACAAGCTGCATTGGCATACAAGCTGTACCAGAAGAAATTCTCAGGGCCAAGATGGGAAGCTCTTGTGAAGAAAGGTGCCAAGAAACAGAGGCTTCTCTGGGCATCGACTAGCGTTAAGAACCCAGCTTACTCGGACACCTTATATGTCGCTCCTCTCATCGGACCTGACACTGTGAGTCATCTTTTTGTTTCACTGTCAAATACCGAATGGGGTATGAAAATGTTTCTGTTTTTTTATAGGTGTCAACGATGCCGGATCAAGCACTGGAGGCATTCGTAGACCATGGAACAGTGAAGAGGACAATAGATGCGAATGTGTCAGAAGCGGAAGGAATATACAGTGCGATAGAGAAGCTGGGAATAGACTGGAACAAGGTAGGAGAACAGTTGGAAGAAGAAGGAGTTGATTCCTTCAAGAACTGTTTTGAGTCTCTGCTTGTTACACTGCAAGACAAGGCCAACACTCTCAAACCAGCCACCCATTGAGAAGGGGATTAAGCTTTTCCACATCGTTGTTTGACTTTTGGAGTCTCATCTTTTTTTTTTTTTTTTTTTTGGTGATAATGAATTAAATAAATGAAGAAGCTTTGGCGTTGCTCTTCAATCTTCACCACCCGTTAAAGTTGTGTTATGGTTTTTGCTTGATTTGATATTCATAGTATGGCCTCTTTATCTTGTTTGTTCTTGCATGATGCTTCAAAGGACATTTTTACGTTTTAAAGTATTTGCAATTATATTTTCACTTAAAAAAGTTGTCTAGCCAAACCAATCTTGGTTTGGTATTGTTTTCAGCTATAGATTAACAAAATAGTTCGGAATTTGGATTTCCGACCATAACGCTATTTTGTAATTTATTTGGATGATATGTAATTTGACATCAAATTGTGGACTTATTTTGAGAATACAGTGAGAAGAAGCCTCCTAGAACTAGAAGTCTCTACAAAAAAAAAAAAAAAAAAAAAAAAGAAAAGAAGCTGAGGCACTTATTTGATCTCTCATCTTTCTCTTCTCTAACGTACAACAAAATTCGGTTCTTGAATATCACTTTCATGGCGTCGATTTCAGCCTTTGGCTACCTCCCTCCGTCTTCGTCTCAATCCACTACTCTCACCGGAGCTTCCTCCACCACCGTACGACGCCGCAGCATCCCACTGTCTCTTCTTTTTCTCCCTTCATTCACTGAATTCTCTCATTTTCTCATTTTGATTCTCAGAGATTCCGGACGACAGTGGCTGCTCGATTAGCCGAGCAACCAGATGACTCCTCTCCTCCTCGCTCTTCTGGTTGGCTTCTGCAGTTTCAATTTTCCCGTTTCTGAGGATAGAAATACGAGTTCGAAATTCTATTGCGTCAGTAGTGAATTGGAAGTATGATTTGTTTCGAAAACAGGTGGAAATTGTGGATGTGTTGTTATTTCTGGAGAGTTTGATCGCAGAAAATTGATGGTTTCATCTGTTGGTTTGTTGATTGGAGCACTTGCATACGATGGAGCGGTTGCATCAGCTTCCCAGTTCGCTGACAGTAAGAATTACAATCGATTTCTTTAAGGTTCATTTTAAGTAATTGCAACAGCTTTGATGAATCCCTTTTGTGCCTTTTTTGTCATTTGTAATTTGGAATGCTGTTTGATCTTACTTTGTTCACTGTGAGGAGTTTGCATTAGTGAGAGAGAGGTGAAATGAATTTCTCTTTTGTTGGTTGCCAGTTTTTACTCTCTTCCTACTGTTTGCGGATCCAACTTTCTTTTTTCTTTTTACGCAGTGCCAGCGCTTAGAGGGAAAGATTATGGCAAAACGAAAATGAAGTTTCCAGATTATACAGAAACACAATCTGGTCTTCAGTATAAGGTCACCCCTCATTAGCTGCCATATCTTTTAATACCTTCTATGGTTTATTGGTTCCATAGATGAAGCGGTGATCTGTTCATCTCGATGGATGCAGGATTTGCGTCTAGGAACTGGGCCTAAACCAAACAAGGGAGAAAAAGTTGTGGTAAGGAAATTTCTGCATATCCTTGGCTCAAGTTTAAGTTGAAGCTCTCCGTGGTTAGAGGATTTGGAGTTTGCATATAATGTTTCAAAGTTAACATTGAGCTGGGTATGTCAGGTTGACTGGGACGGTTACACGATAGGTTACTATGGCCGCATATTTGAAGCTCGCAATAAAACAAAAGGGGGTTCTTTTGAGGTATCAACTCGTTTCGGTTCTTGTTGGTTTCCTTAGCAACAGCAACAGAGTGATTCACTTCTTTATCTGTGTGTTCTTGTTTGTGAATCTGTAGGGTGATGAGAAGGAGTTTTTTAAATTTACCTTGGGATCCAATGAGGTGGGTGACCATTCTAATTTCTTCTGGTTGATATATTGGTGAGGGTATGAGTTCTTTCCCTTTTCTAATTTTATTATGCTAAATGGCTTTGGTGTTTCAGGTGATACCTGCTTTCGAGGAGGCCGTCTCTGGGATGGCTGTAGGTGGTATCAGAAGGTTCGACATCTTTCTCATATTTTACTCAGAAACGTACCTCCTTGGATCTTTCTTGGTTCTCTTTCATAACCATGAATTGTACAAGGAGAGATTCTCAGTCTTCACCCAAATGATGTATGTTAAGGATGAATCAGTGTAACGATTAGTTCGGTATTGCAGGATAATAGTACCTCCAGAACTAGGATACCCGGAAAATGACTACAACAAGAGTGCCCCGAGGCCGATGACTTTCTCTGTGAGCCTCTTTTCTCTTTTGTTTGTTTTATGTATGTAGGGATTATGTATGCATGAAAATTTGTAATGTTGTCTTTATTTTTGTTGCGCTCAGGGACAACGTGCATTAGATTTTGTGCTGAGGAACCAAGGGCTCATAGACAAGACACTTCTCTTTGATGTTGAACTCCTCAAAATTGTACCCAATTGATATTAACGTGGATATAGCCCTACACTGTGACCGTGCATATTTATGATGTGTACATTGAGCTCAGTTTACTTTATATCATAAACGTTAGCCTTCCTTGCATTGCAAGCTTTGAGGACTTTTACTCGAATCATTTTCTAGGAACAGCTCCTCTCTTAAAGATCTGTCCCTTCTTTATACTATTCAAATAAACGCACTAAACACTAATACCAAAAAAAAAAATCGGTGTGCCTTGAAAATATAACAGTACCATATTCGGTGTGCTAATCTTTGAAAATTATAATAACTTAGACGAAAAAATTCCAAGATTAGTAGAAAAGACGGTACGCCTTGCCCTATTCTTGCCTTTAGATCGGTTTGTGTGCTAATCTCGTCGTTGTTTTGATTACTATTTGACTATTCATTATTGGGTTTCAGATAAATGGGTCTCAAGTCTTTCAACGGACTATCATGAGCCAAGGCCTCAGGGACAAATTGAGGTTCAAGAGCCAAACCTCCAATGAGCAAAACGACCCTCAGGAAAAGATGAGTGTGGCGGTAGCAATTCAAAAGGTGAGCTGAGTAAGACACCGTGAAAAAGAACTGGGATTGAGCAGAAATTCGATTGATTGACGCCAACCAAAGTGATTAAAATTCAAAACAAGGTGGGATCGAATATGCAAATTGGGATAAAGGAATTTATTATAATATATATTCAATTGCAGAAATTTATTAGATATATACAAAATTTGTAGTGAATTTCTCATGGAACAACATGTTTCTAAATCATAAGAAATGTTAGACATTACATTAAAATAATAGAAGAATATATCAAAATAGGAATTAAATTAAAGAATATATTATGTTGAACTTCAATAGGTGATATGTGATTGGTAGCACACCACCTCTTCATGTTGCATTGTTTTCGAGTGAACATCGGGGGTCTTGTTCCTACAGTAGGTAAACATACAAGTTCAATCACAGCCCATTGATTCCCAGATCCATGTATATATAGTCTACGTATTAAAATGTTCTTGTTAGAAAATCACGTTTAAGGAAATCAAGAATCATCTGTGGTATTTAAAGAATTTGCTAGTCAGCTTAATCAGTGTATTCTCTTCAAATCATAGATGACAAAATGAGAAACAAAGACAAAAAAAATCATTTGTTTCACAAATTCTTTTACAAAAGGGCTGAAACATTACTAATCTGTGTGTATGAGACGATATCTATTGTCGCTAGTTTGTAGAGAAGTTTAACGTTGCAAAACATAATTTAAAACAACTATATTTTTTTAATATAATGACCATTGAAGTGGGCATGTGTTTGTGAAAATATTAAGCTTAATTTCTTTCATTAATAAGAATACAAAACACTAGTTAATGTTTGTAAAAATCTTAGGAAATATTTTCAACAACATGCACTCAGTGAAATCAAATTCATCAACTTTGGCTAAAATTGTCACAAATCTGATTATGCACGAAAAATGCACCGTGTTTGAAGATCCATTGGTTTCTTTGGTTTCTTAGAATACCGGAAAAGTAAATGTTTGGCAATACTTTGTTGTATACTTTCATTAACCAATAAGCAATAAAAACACTTAAATTAAAACTATGTACCTTATGTAGGAAAAATGCTCATATTGTCCCATAGCCATGCATGATCTGCCTCATGTACATACTGATTTCTTGCTTTATTAATAGGAGTTATGAATACTTTGTAATTGTAGGCTCTGAGCATTCTTACAGTTGAAGTGAAGTCCGAATCTCCCGAAGCAAGTAGTATGTTTCGAGCCAATTTATTTTCAAATACGAGTTTCTTCACTTGTTGTAGCATAAGTCTGTCCACGTCGTAGGCTCTTTCGAAAATGTAGTAGGCTCTTTTGAAAATGTACGGAGTGTTTGATGAATACTGAACAGTATCGCCACACGTCTCGCAATAACGAAACTGGTGTGGGGCATGGACCAATATGCAAGTTTCTTCACTTACTAGTTTGTGTTGATGCGGTCCGATAAAGTCGAGATTGAGATTTCCTACGAGAAGCTTCGTCGGAGAGAGATAAAGATTTTCGTTCAAGAGTTGCAGAGAGGCTTCAACGTTATAAAAAAAAAAAAATTAAGTTGAACTAGATACATATTGCTTTTCTATTGTTCATATTGTCACATATCCATAAACGTTTAGCCGCTAGTTTGTAGAAAATTTGTAACATTGCGAAAACTAATTTAAATGTATACATTTTCAATGTTTTTGGATGCAAATGGTTCAACGAGATCATAACGGAGGGATGCTGTCGAAGATAACATTCACATCAGTTTCCAACCTATTTATTAGTCTCAATATAATGGTAGACTTAAAAAAAGAAATAGACTGGTTTATTACTCTCTCTTTCTCTATCAGTTCGGTAAATTGTAAACAAAAATGTACTGAAATCAAAGTCAACTGGACCTTGTGATCAGTTTATAACTTTATATTCATAAGGCACAAGGACGTTTTAGCATGTACAGTACCATTCGGTGTGCTAACCAATAATTAATACAATTAAAAAAAAAACATTACTCCCGGGAGACTTCCATTTCTTTCTCCGATCATCGTCACTGACTTTGCTGTTGTTTTGCTGAAAACTGAGATTTGAGCTCTTTTTTTTTTTTTACTTTGGCTTTCGGTCATGATACAACTAGGAAGAATTTGACATCCACTATAAGTCATCAGGTTTTTAGATCCAAGTCTCTATGCCAAATCATGTTTCAGCATGATATATAGAAATGTAAACATTTTCAATGTTTTTGAATGCCGGGAGTCACTATCAAATGGTTCAACAAGATCACAATGGAGGGATGCTGCTTGCGTGATCGCGATAATACTCGCATAAGTTTCCAACCTATTTATGTAGCGAAAATAAAATTATGAGAGATAATTGAACTAGTTTAGCTTACTCGACAAATCGGACTAGTTATATCAAGAATTGAAAACTTTCTGAGAAGTCATATCGTCATCATTTAGATATTTTCAATGACAGAGCCACAAGACTCAGCAATCTTTCTTTGATTAACATCCTTCACCACCATTCCATTTCCATGGCATCCTAAAAATAAATGTGGAAACTGGAGGTGAAGATAAACAAGGATGAACAAAGGAAATATAACCAACCACCATAACCAACCATAACCATAGTGATGAACAAATGTATTTATATGACTCAGGCATTTGATTTCAACGCAAGAGTTTTAAATATTATAAAAGTAAAAAAAAAGATTTGTTACTCCGAACATAAAGCATGCAAGTTAAAAAAAAAGCTAAAAAAGGGGAGGTATCTTGCAGGATAAGAATCCAGAGGCAGTTTCTGAGCCTCGGTATCATGGTTATCAGGCAATTTCGGAGTGAACAGGCTTAGTATCTTCAATGATGAGTTTGTCAGTGTGTGCTGAGACAAGAAAGAAACCGTTGTTTTCTAAAGCTTTACGAAATCTGGAGAATCGGGGGTCTTGTTCCATGTCCTGCTTGTTTTCTGAGAGTATCAGAAAATTTGATGAATAATTCATTGAGAATAACACGGCGAGAAAATCAGCTATTAACATGTGAAGTCTGGTACGTTTATCCCCTGGAATAGTAAGCAGTACATGCATCAATAGATATTTACTAACAGTGTAAGAAATAAAATAAAAATTTATTTATTAAAGAGTGACCTTTCACCTTTGTATTGGTAGGCTTCGATTCCGGCTTCCAAAAATATGCTTTCCAATTCAAGCCTGGAGTGTTCTCAGCACCGTAAACCCAGATGGACAATTCCCCATAATAACCTTTCACAATCTTCATAGTCATATTTTGTGCTGAGGAATCATAGACAAGACACTTCTCTTAAATGTTGAACTCCTCAAAATTGTACCCAATTGATATAAACATCTGACAATCTACATTAACTCGTATAGATTTATGATGTGCATACTTAATCGGCACAATTGTGTACATTGATCTTACTTTATGTTAAAATGTTAGCCTTTCATTACAAGCTTTGATGACCCATGTGGTAGCATTCTCTTGGACCGACTCGTCTCTAGGGATATTCAAATTCTGCCACTTATTAATTTTTATTCTATTCAAATAAATCAATACGCAATAAAAAAAAAAATTAAGCCGAACTAAATACATATTGTTTTTCTATTATTCATATTGTCCCATATTCATAAATGTCTTGCCGCTAGTTTGTAGAAAAGTTGTAACATTGCGAAAACTAATTTAAAACATGTTTTTTATAGAAGGTTTTTCTTATAACCACCATTGGAGTGGACATGTGTTTGTGAAAAATACTAAGCTTAGTTTCTTTCATTAAATAAAAAATTTAATACACTAGATAATGATTTCAACAACAAGTACTCGGTGAAATCAAATTTATCAACTTTGGCTAGAATTGTCACTAGAATTGTCACAAATATGATTATACACCAAAAATGCACCATGTTTGAATAGTATGTGGCAACCTTAGGAATTTGAGTGAGGAGAAGAAAAATAGGCTTCTTTGACGACAAGGTTGCACTTTGGAACACTATGAACAATAATATGCCTATTGCAATAGGGGAAACTCGAAGCACCTCCTCCAGAATTTAAGGACAATCAGGTCATTGCCTTTTACAATCAAATCAATCCAGAATATGGTCGAACATACTCTAACGGGGTGTATTCAATTTGGTATTTAGTGTGATTTTAGGTGATTTATATTAAAATGACAAATCCTCTGTTATTCAAACTTAAATTCTAAACCTCTTTTAAAATCCAGTGTTATTGAACTTGTGATTTTAAAATACACTTTTCAAATCCAGTGTTACTGGAAGTAATTTTAGAAATGAATTTTATGTGATTTTAGAGTTATTTGGTGGGATTTCCTTATTAAAACATGTTAAAAACAAATCACCTAAAATTCCATGGTTTTAGATGGGATTCTAGAGTGATTTCATCAAAATCATAACAATTTTTCTAAAATCATCATAAATCATCTAAAAATGAAATCACCCCAAATCACTATAAATCTCAAGTTCAATACATCCCCCTAAGAATCTTATGTGGAGATCTCTGCAAGCTGCATAAAGATGATCAAGAATTCCTTCGACAACAAGGTTTCGTTTTGGAACACTGCGTAAACATATACCCTTATTGCAATGAGCATAAAAGAGGGAAGCCGGATGCACCTTCTCCAGAAATTGAGTTGGAAACCCACTTGCTCGATTGTTCATTGAAGCCCATACCAGGAAAGCCTACGACCATTTTACCCCTGTCTAGTGAGTATTATTTCCGTTATTCGTTTAGCACTTTCCGCTACCATGGCTTCAAAATATTTTTAGGACTACAGGAAAATATAGGAGAGAGTGACTTCAAAAATGCTGCACATTATGCCTGGATCTGGGAACAAATGCAGCTTGGTGGAATTGATCCGTTTTTCATTAAGTAATGAAACGTAACAATATATTACTCTATTATGTTTCTCTATGTATTCTCGTTTTTGAAAAAACAACAGTAATGGTATCTTTTTAATTTTTTGTTTTTCTATAGCTGTTGATTAAGTAGACATCCGGTTCACAGTTTCATTCGTTTTTTTGTTGACTAGATTTTACGTATCTTTGCAATTTCTAGTGACAAAGAAAAAAGAAAAAAGAAATCATTTGTTTCACAAATTCTGTTACAAAGAAAAGGACTGAACACTACTAATCCTACGACTGACTAAATATACCTCAGCCCTTTCATATATTGCTGCCTAGATATCACATACTGAGCCGCAGAGTACACAATCCCTAAAACTCCCAGAAGCCGAACCTAAAGTGAAACACGTCGGTTATCACCACCGCTGCAAAGCTAAGTGGCACCGTCAGCATCGGCGACGAGTCTGTGTGTTTACTGGTGTAACTCCACACGTACCTGTTAAATATAATGTGACCAGGTGCTGTGAGTATTAGGAGAGCGATGTTCTTCACTGCAAAGAACCATTCACGCCCTCCAATCTCTACTCCCCAACCTGTGTTTCCACCGTACCAAACTTCTTCCCATACAGTGTATCAAGAGAATAACGCCAAGTACGTCGATATAGCTAGTGTAACCGGGAAGTATCACTGCTTATCGCCAAACCCGGATAAGAGATCAGAGTCTTGGTTCAGGAGAAGTAAGATTGGAGCAGGAAGAACATCGCTTGGCTTGACCCGCCTGAGATGTGGATGTTGAGGATTAAGCATATCGCAAAGCACATGATGGTGGCTACGTTAGCAACCGCAGGCATCCAGGCCGCTCCATCCTCTGACATTTTCTCTATTGCCAAGCTTTGGATCGAGGTGGCTCGGCGTTGCTGCATCAACCTCATCCGTGTCGGGAACATCCCTTCCCCCGAGCGCCGCCTTAGGGGATTTTTGACTGACCACTCCTCTCAGAGAATTTCTCACGCAAAAGCGAAGTGAGCTCAAACTTAATCAGGAGTGCCACAAGCATAAATATCGCTGCATAGAGACCTAGAAGAGATGTGCTTGCACCTTCACAGTATTTCACTCTAACAGAAACGCCATTAACCACGGCTTCTTCTGTCCTAGGAATTTGAACACTTGGTGTTTGTCTTCCATCCAGCAGCTGATACTGTTGTATTATAGCGTACTTCTTCCTCTGGTGGATGCGAATTTCGTGGAACAGTACCAGGATCTCGTGCAGATGTGAAGCAGAAGAGGATCAATACCTATAAGAACCAACCACGTGATTCAGAAAAGCAAGAAAAATAAAAAGCCTGAATGCCACGGAACAAGTGACAGAAGAGGAAGACACGGTTTAAATTTCTAAGCCGGAGGTAAGAAACGAACAAGAAACATGTTAAGCTACATGATCGCCGTATAGTCAAGTCATTTTTCAAGTAATATATTTTTAACTAAGCAGGATCCATCGCAGTGACTCGTGAGTTAAACTCTGATGCTTCGTAAATATAACATTTGACCACCACAAAACAGCTGATAATATGTTGTTGATAACTCGATTGAAAAGCAGCAAGCAAGCAAAGGAGAAACAATACAATATATAGGACTATCAGACGGGCATCAGAGAAGACATACATAAATAGTGAATAGAATTGCTGCAATCAAGATAGCATATACACAGAACAAAATAACTGGTACTATGATCAGTAGCAAGGTAACAGAAAGTGACCTAGATTCTGGTCCAAATATTAATCTCCCACCAAGGATGAATTTCTGCAAAAGAGAAAGGAAAGAGCAAATCAAGACTATATAGACAATTTTTTTGGTATTAGCACTCTTGAGTTTATAACATGAACAGAGTCAAGCATTCAGGACCAAGCGATTGATTATATAAGACTATGCTAAAATGCAGTGCTAATTTTACCAGATATAAATAATAACAAATTGAACAACTATCCCATCCCTTTTAAACCATCAAACCAACATACACTGCTTATTAATCCCATAACAACTAATTCTCCAACTAGTTTTATTGAAAATGGTTGTAGACACATCAACTCTTTGCGATCTCATGTCTTTCGCATCCGAAGCACAAAATTTACCAAATTTTCCACTGAAAACCTAGTTGTCAGAAAACTATCAACTCGCTATGAGCAAACAAAACAATATGTACTCAGCTCTACAACATTCGTACAAAAGTGAACCAGTTGCGTCACTAAGACTATGCTACACAGCGAACTAATTCCTGGAAACAACTCAAGAAACACCGCATATATACAAATGAACTAAAACACAGTCACGTTCACACCAAAGAACACAATTCAGAGAAATGCATCATCAAGCAAAGAGAAAGCACACACAAAAAAAAATCCCAGGCTCAATCGCTCGATGATAAAGGGAAAAAAAAAAAAAAGACTTACGCTGCTTCCTTTCCAGCCTTCGAATATCCGTTTTATCATGGAAAGAAGAAGAAAGTGGTCTCGGCGCAGAGAAAAGCAGCGAGCTAGCGGAGAGGGACGGAATTGAAGGAGGAAATGAGAGAAGAAGAAGGAGATCTGAGCTGCGATCAGCGACATCAATATTAACGTTGACAGAATCGACGATGTAAGATATGAGGAGGCCGATGGTGAGAGTAGCGACAACCGGAGCGCCGCCGAGGTCGAGGAGGAAGGCAGAACAGGGGACAAGAGCAATGGCGATCCTTCCGTTGTAGGCGAAGGAAGAAGGAGAGAATCGAGAGTTGCGGGATCTCGAGGTAGCAGGAGTTCGATCGATGAAGTTTCTGGAGGAGGCAGGGCTCATGTGAGGGGAGTAAGAGGGAAAAGACAAAGTTGGTTCACTGGAGGAAGATAATATATGTGGCCGGAATAGCCGCGGCTGCAGCTCCGGTGGCATCATCGTCGCCGGAATTTTGCTTCGAATAGAGATTGATGGCGAATATCCCCGTGAAGTGATGATGGAAGGATCTGTGTGTTGATTTCGCGGAAACGATGACGTGTCCGGAAGAGCAGCCCTTGTGGGGCCCTCCAATCCATTTAGCTAACGTAGGTCCGCACTCAGAAAATAGTCGCTCTATCTAAGCGAAAACACTGTCGTTTCGTCAGTCATGTGAGTGAGAGTGAGGATTGACTAGTAAGACAAGTCTCTAACTAATCCTCAAACATCATTTTCTTCTTACGGATTTTGTTTCGTTTGGTTTGATCAAATAAATATTCTTTAATTTTATGCAATTAAAGAGATAGAGTAAAACATTGTTTGATGGATACATTGAATATTTATTTTTCATCATATTTTCTTTTTCTTTCAAAATATATATGATGCTTTATGTGTTTTGAAATACTTTAGGACATATTTTGTTTGTTTATTAAGCTCTTGTAATGATGATTTTCCAAATAGTTATCTGTGAATTTTATTTTTATATAATTTTTTATTTTTGATAATGAGTTTTAATGATATATTCAGCTTCTTTTACAGAGAATACTAACTCTTATTCATGTTATCAATAATTATATTATATGTTATATATTATTAGATATTTACAAAACCAAAATCCTTTAATTGTCAGATTAAATCTTACTCATGATTATCAATATTGTTATGTATGTTATATACTGTTCAATATTTACAAAACCACAACTCTTTTGATCATCACGTTGCTCTATCACAAACAAAAATAGCATTTACAATATCTCTTTGATCCCTCCGGTTCCTATAACACAAAACAAACATGCAACATATATCTATGTTTCTATATGGTTTGGTTGAAATATAGCAAAAAAAAATGTAAAATTTTAATAGAGATGCATAGAAGAAGAATAAAATTAACAATTAAAAATTACAATTTTGTTAAATTTCTTAATACGCTTTTAGAATTAAATAAATACGGCAAAAGAGTGTAGAATGTAAATTTCTTTTTTTTATTATTATGGAATATAATTTTTATTTTGGAAATTATTTTAATTAGAATAACAATACATCTATTACTAATAACAATAAAAAGAAAATTAATTTAAAATAATAATGTGAATTAATCAAATTGAGTTTTTTTTTTAATTCTATTGGACACCCTCTAATGCTTATAGGGTCAATTTTTATTAGTAATAGATTAACATGCACTATACAGTAACACCAACAAAAAATTACAATATAGTTAATTAATACTATAGAAAAAATTAAATAATATTACCCACGGGAGCCGGATTATCGAATAATAATGTTTTAACTATTAAGGGGGATGTATTGAAAGTGGGATTTGGAGTGATTTATAGTGATTTGATTTTTAGTGAGTTTTTAGATGATTTTATGTGAATCATAGAAATTCAAGTGATTTTAGTTAAAGTATTCTAAAATCTCACCTAAAACCATGTGATTTGAAGTCTCTTATTTTTAACAAGAAAATCTCCCCAAATCACTCTAGAATCAAAAGGGGGTTATTGGATTGATGATTTAAGAGGATTTGTTTTTTTTTCCAAATCACCTCTTATTGGATCTAGTATTTATAAAAATCACTAACAATCCAAGGTTATTGAACTAATCATTTGTACAAATTCCTTAAAATCTCCTCTTATTGGAAAATTAGGATTTCACTAATAAAAACTGTTTTGAGGGATTTGTGAGAGATTTTCTAGTTAAAAACAAAAGAATCCAAATACCACCTTATGAGGTGAGATTTTCCAAATCCTCTTAAAACTTCATAGATTTGGATTTATCCAAATAACTCTAAATCATTGATACAATAAGCCCCCCCAAATCTTTCTTTTAAAATCCATTTTTAAAAACATTTCCAATAACAGTGGATTTGAAAGTGGATTTTAAAATCACAAGTTCAATAACACTGGATTTTAAAAGAGTTTTTAGAATTCAAATTTGAATAACACTGCATTTGTCATTTTAAATCACTTCAAATCAGCTTAAATCACTTCAAATCCCACTTTTAATACACCCTCCTACGTGTATGCGAGCAGTGCCAGGCCCAGCCCAATAAGATCCTTTATAAAGAGAGACGCAAAGCACTAACCCTAAATTCAAAAAAAAAAACGAAAGCAAGTGTGATCGTGATCATCCGCAGTTTCTCCGACGAATCCATGGGCGACGAAAGCGTGTGGAAAACCCAGCAATTTCCGCTGACCTTTTACAAGGGTAAGATCTCTGGCATGGAAATTGTTTGTCTAAGATGTAATTAATGTATTGGTAATTGTTTGTTAATTGGTGTAGAAGGTGAGGCTGACACGTGTGTGTTTTGGGATTTGAATGATTACCCGATCCCCATTGGTGTCCATCCTGCTTGGATCTATAAGAGAATTAAAGATGCTATTTCGGATCAAGGTATTGTTGGGGATGTGTCAATTCATGGTTATGTTGATGTCTCGGAACGTGAATATTGGGATGCTGGATTCCAAGTCGAAGTTTTTTCCCAAAGTGAAGGTGAATTCATAATTTATCACTCCTCTTTTTTCTCGGATCAAATATAATACTTTATCTTACTTGCACTTTTGCAGGGGGTAAACATACGAGACACTGTTCTATGCTTGCTGACATGTCCATTTGGGCATTGAATCATCCCACACCATCCAATGTCATTATACTTGCACAAGTAACGGACGACTTGTTGGATCAACTTTTTAGATCTTATTGTAGCCGGATTTATGGTTATTTATTTTCCCGACAACGGAGGGTTCCTGCTCGAAGTGATCCTACGTTTTTGACTTGCATCTTCGATCAACAAAGAGAATGAAGAGGAAGAAGAACTTTGGGAACGTAAAGGGTGCTTGGAATATGCAGCTGCCGCGACCATCATTTGGAACTATGAGATTTGAAACGTTTTTATTATTGTATATTGGACTCGTTCTAAATTGAGTGGTTTGTTATGAGTGCATACTCTTTTTATGTTGTTATTCTTCGTATTATCGACAGAAATGCAAGTGATTCGCTTCTCCTTTGGGGCATTAGTCCAGCCTTCAAAATACCTCCTCTCTTCTAGAGACATCAAATGAGACTTGAGAACGAGAAACATAATTCCAAAACCACTTGATTGGGTTACAAGTAATGATCGAAAACATGATCAATTCAAGTATTAAAGTCTGTTTATGTAGTGGTGTATACGTATATGCCGATACACAATGACAGTAATCAGCAAAAGCTATAGCTCCTCAAGATGAAAAATCTAGCGAGTGCAACAACCTAGCTGCAATCGAATCAACCTGAGCTTCCATCTCTGTGGCCCTAACTTTCTCAGCCGTGGCTCGGTGGAAGAACTGTTCCCTCCACAACAACCTCACATTCCTCAAATACTAATCAAATGGTAACAACCCATCTCGAAACGATTTATCCATTGAATAAACAGTGTCTTCAATGGCTAAATCCGATGCAGTGCACTCTAACATCTGTTTGGATAGTGCTCTCAAAGGCATTCTCTACATCCAAATCTACTGGCAAATTCTTGGCACGACGAAAGGAGCATTTGCCCAGTTTGTCTTCTCTAACCCTCCCCTTGTGGCCCAGTCATCTGCATTCCACAGACTCGAATATATCTTCATCGGCTGGTCGAAAGGAAACTTAACACCAATGTCTTTGCTATTCTTGAACACTCGCATCGGCACATCATCCACAAAGAACCTGATGTAATAAGTACAGTTAGACACTTAGCTGTGATTTTTTTTTGAGTAGAAACTACATTGTGAGGAATGATAATTAACTTACACAATCTGATACATGTTCCAGAGAACTGAATAGGAATGATATGCTTTGGAAGGGTCAAACCAGAGGTTGATCCGCTGCTCTCGGTTTCCTTTCCCTCCTGTGAACACGTTTGTCTGCAAAATGTAAGGCTGCCCTGTTCTGTTTCCGAGAAACTCAAAGTCAATCTCATCATGTTCTGAGTTCTGCGATGACAACTGTAGGAAAAAGCAAGATACAACTTTTTTTTTCAGGTGACAACTTGAGAGATGCTCTAAGACAATTTAGTAAATGATTTTTCACTTACGTAGAAGGCGGTCACAGTTCCAGCAGAGTCTCCAGGAACCATCTTTATGTGCATACTGAAGTGGCCAAACAAGTAGGTACCTTTGGACTGAAAGCCGGTGCCTTTTTTGCGCATTAAGCAAGAACAATCAGAAGAGGATTTAGATTCAAAAAAAATGAATAAGAAGGCAGAGAAACTAAACTAACCAGTGTACTTGTCAAGAACAAGGTGCACTTCAGAACCACCACTGAGATACTTAATGTGATCAAAAGCCCAAGTGGGGAAATAGTTCCTGCCGAAAGGAACATCAATGGACTTTTTAGGAGGTGCACCAAATGTTACTGTTGCCGTAACCAGAAAGGTGAGGCAAAGAGTAAATGGAAGACGACCCATTCTCACTTTCGTTGCACCAAACAAACATTGCCCGGACGTTTCTATTTATAGCCATATCAGCTTTCTCTTAACATGATATTTGGTTATTATTATAATCACTCCATATTTGAGGTTTCTTGCACTCGTTTTGCAGCAGTCTTGTTAAGTAACTTAGGGAGTGTTGCAGATGCACATGGACTGACTAGTCTTATGCTGACACGATAATAAGCCCCCATCCCCATGTTCTCGGTAATTAATGCATCTTTGGATTCTCTTCCTTAAGATCTGTGGGCTGAACATAATAAACAACACTATCTGAATCCAGATAACACCGACCAGATTTGCTAAGAAAGAAAGCTTTCACGCTTTCCATTTAGACTCCAAACCGACCTGAATAATAGGGAAAACATCAAGATGGAGAGACCACAGAATAAGTCAGTGGAATTTCTAGAAGGTCCAAGTTTCTAGAAGGGAGACAGAGACATGATCACATGACTAGAGGCATATGATATTCACCGTATACTTCACTCCTCTTTTCTTTTTATCTGGTTGCATATTCCTCTCTGTGTCCAAACTTGTTTACTACTCGTATTGAATTCATTATAATCTAAACTGAAACAGAGGAAAAAAATAACTGTTCAAGGAATCACATCATATTTCAGAGCCCACTATTTCAATTTTATCGTTTAACCTCAACAAGAGAAAGTATAAGCTGCCATATCTTGTAATAGTCTATTGGTTCGATAGATGAAGTGGTGATCTGTTCATCTCTTTTTAACTTGGAGACAGATCTTTATATTCTTTATTTGAATAGTATAAAGAAGGGACAGATCTTCAAGAATCATCGGTGGTATCTAAAGAATTTGCTAGTCGGCTTAATCAGTGTATTCTCTACAAATCATAGATGACAAAATGAGAAACAAAGACAAAAAAAAATCATTTGTTTCACAAATTCTTTTACAAAAGGGCTGAAAGATTACTAATCTGTGTGTATGAGACGATATATACTGTCGCTAGTTTGTAGAGAAGTTGTAACGTTGCAAAACATAATTTAAAACAACTATTTTTTTTTAATATAATGACCATTGAAGTGGGCATGTGTTTGTGAAAATACTAAGTTTAATTTCTTTCATTGAATAAGAATACAAAACACTAGTTAATGTTTGTAAAAATCTTAGAAAATATTTTCAACAACATACACTCACTGAAATCAAATTCATCAACTTTGGCTACAATTGTCACAAATCTGGTTATGCACAAAAAATGCTAGTCGGCTTAATCAGTGTATTCTCTACAAATCATAGATGATAAAATGAGAAACAAAGACAAAAAAAAATCATTTGTTTCACAAATTCTTTTACAAAAGGGCTGAAAGATTACTAATCTGTGTGTATGAGACGATATATACTGTCGCTAGTTTGTAGAGAAGTTGTAACGTTGCAAAACATAATTTAAAACAACTATTTTTTTTTAATATAATGACCATTGAAGTGGGCATGTGTTTGTGAAAATACTAAGTTTAATTTCTTTCATTGAATAAGAATACAAAACACTAGTTAATGTTTGTAAAAATCTTAGAAAATATTTTCAACAACATACACTCACTGAAATCAAATTCATCAACTTTGGCTACAATTGTCACAAATCTGGTTATGCACAAAAAATGCACCGTGTTTGAAGATCCATTGGTTTCTTTGGTTTCTTAGAATACCGGAAAAGTAAATGTTTGGTAATACTTTGTTGTATACTTTCATTAACCATATTTATGTCTTTTGCTTGTATACTTACGATCTTGATTACCTTCATAATAAGACTTATCGTTAGGTTTTGTGATTTTCCACAAGCACTCTCTAGTCTCTACAATGGCCCCCAAAAAATGACAGTCCAAAAAGGGATATGCTTCCACCTACAACGTATTTGCTTCCACCTCTAACGTACCTGCTTCCACCTCCGAAGAACCTGAAGAACTTGCTCCCACCTCCGAAGAACCCCAAATAGCTATAGAACTTGTTGATCTTTTATGAGATTTGAATACATGCCCACTTAAATGTCCTGCCGAGGGTTTAGTGGAACAGATTGAAAACGCTCTAAACCAGGTCAATGCAAATCGAAACTCTATATATGGGAGTACTAGACATGGCGTTGTGGCTATAAACCACCACCATGTTTTGATCTTGTTTCTGAACTTTACTATCATCTAGCTTTTTTGATGTTGGTTTGGCCGTTTCAAACTCCCATTTGATTGTTTTATCCTTATTTATTTTTTCCGTAACTTAACCACTAAGGTTTTACCAATCACCATCCCCTTTCGCACGCATACTCCTCTAGATTTCAAGCTATCGAAGCATACAAATACAATGCACATATCTGGGCTTATGCTTGGGATTGTTTTAACGAGGGTAAGCTGTCTTGTTTTAACAATCTTCCAATTCTCTTACTATCATCTGTTCATTATTAGACTCCAAATGCTTTAATTGTCTCCTTACAACTTATTACCAAAAATGTAGAAACTAGGCCCCAAAATCAATCACGAGACGAAAAGCGAGCAAGAATCATACGTATATGATACAAAACCATCCACATAGTGATAGAACAAAGGTCTTACAATATTGTAAAAGCAAAAAAAAAAAAAAAAAAAAAAAGATTTGCATAATTAAATATCATACATGCTAAAAACGATTGAAAAAGGGAAGATAACTTTTGCATAATCAAAATACAGAGACAGTTTCAAATCCTCAGCTTTGGAAGGAAGCTAACATTTCATGTCCGATTTGGTCATGATCACATGCGGGAGCATCTGGGTTGATGAGTGTCTCAGGCTGTGCTGAGACAACACAGAAACCTCTGTCCTCTAAAATTTTACGAACTCTAAGGAATTTGGGTACTTGTTCCATTTCCTCCTTGTTTGATGAGAGCATCAGCAAATTTGCCGGAGCATCCATGACGAGTACAAAGGCGAGAAAGTAGGCTAAAATCATGTTAAGTCTCGCAAGTTTAACCCCTGAAATAATATATACATCAATAGACTATAATTACAGCAAGCCTCCAAAAAAAAAGAAAAAGAGAAAGATTTTTATATTAGAGAATAACCTTTGAAAGGCCAGACATTAAATTGGAGTTCTGCCAATTCGTCTTTCAATTCACACGACCAAGTATTCTCAGCACCATAAAGCCAGATTTGCAATTCCCTATGATAACCTTCCTTTTGGATATATGATTGAATTTGAATCATAATCGAATAAGGATCGAAATTTTCAGGGATTGAGTAATCCGACATGTCCCATAAGACATATGTTTTACGCACTGCACAAACACAAAACGGAATCAAACAATTACGAATAATCTAATCCAGATAATCGAACAAGGGATACAACTTACGGGGGAAGCAAGGGCGGGGCCACGAAGGGGGGGGGGCAGGCATGGGGGACATAATTTCGACGGACTTATCAATATCTCTTTCACGCACTGCACACAAAAAAATTACTACAAATCAAGAACAGATCCTGATCACATATCATATACAATTTCGAGCAAAGGGATGCATATTACCGCGACGGTGTTTGCTACGGCGTTGGCGATTGGGAGACATGGTTTCGACGGAGGTATCAGGAATAGAAGAGACCCTGCGATTGAAAATATAATTGTTGAAACGCCCGATTTTATGAGAGAGACTTTTTGAATTTCAATTGGCGGCTTGGCGGGCTGTCCATGGGCCAAGCATAGTTCGCAAGTGTTTGGGCTCAATGTTGAAATGTTGAATTGAGTTAAATATTATAACTCAAGATGTAGAGGCGAGCATCTTGAGCCTTGTCACTTGGTAAGTACTTCAAAACCTTAGGCAATGTCCTAACGAGCTTCAACATACTGTCCGCAAAACCAGCGGAGCCTGCTTTCTTCCTCTTGAAGAGTTGGAAAAACGGAGACTTGGACTGACCCAGTTGAGACATACTGAAAGATCCGAGCTTGTTGAGTCACATTGTCTTTTGGCATACCATGAGATCAATTTTGGTCCAAGAAGAGTACAAAACCCTGTTGTGGAGCGTCTTGTTTCCTGGCAGCCAGTACAGTCGCAGTCGCTGTCACTGAAAGCTGTGAGAGACAAATCCTTATGTTTCTTGATGTGTAACCCCATGTGCAAAGTACCTTTCACATATCTTAAAATACGCTTGAGAAGGCTGAAGTCTAACATAGTTGGAGAGTGTATCCTCTAACAAACAAAGTTACCTGCATATTGGATATCTGGTCTTGTGATAGTTAAATACTATAGTTTACCCGCCAGACTTCTGAAATATGTAGACTATGGAAATGGTTCAGAGTCTAGATGGTCCAGCTGCTGAGGTAGAGGAGTTAGCATAGGGTTACAGTTGGACATAGCTGCCTGGTCTGATACATAAGCTTTCTGATGAAGAAACATTCCATATGCATGACTTTCAATCACAACACCAGGAAAATAGCGAGGAGGACCCAAATCTTTCATCGAGAACCTTGAGTTTAAAAATGTAAGAGGCACTTGTGTTAAATCTGTATCACTCCCCGTAAGTAGTATATCATTAACATATAATAATAAGACCAGTGTCTTCCCATTCTTGTAGTAGTTGAACAGAGACGGGTCGGATTTACTACAAGTGAATCCAAACTCAAACAGGTAGTTATTGAATGTGTCAAACCATGCTCGGGGAGCCTGTTTCAGTCCATAGAAGGCTTTAGTGAGACAACATACGTAGTCAGGTTTCTCTGGATCAATGAAATCTGGTGGTTGTCTCATGAAAACAGGTTCCTGCAACTCGCCATGAAGGATTGTGTTTGAGACATCATTAATTTGTTGTTTCTGATTGTTGCAGTACGGACGACGGGACTAAACGTCTCTAAGTAATCAATCCCCTCTTCTTGATCAAACCCTTTAGCCACCAATTGTGATTTCAGTTGTCTAATATTCCACTTGGTTTGAGTTTTGTCGTGAAGACTCATTTGCAACCCAAGACATTCATATCTTCTATTTGTGGCACTAAAGTCCAGGTGTGCAGCATATAAATCTTCCCCATTTCATCCATTACAGCCGCATTCCAGCTTGGATGCTTCATAGCTGCGACAATAGACTTTGGTTCTTTAGTGTTAAATCTAGATGCAAGCAAAAAATACCTCGTGTTTGGCTTGTGGATTCCAGCTTTGGCTCTACTAGTCACTGGATGAAGAATAATATGTTGCTCTTCCTCAGATTTAGTGACTCAGTTCCTTATTCTGATATTGAGATTGCAGGTGAGGTATTATTTCATGCAGGTTCTGGAGCTTGAGCTTGAGGCATA
The DNA here is from genome assembly GCA_026724425.1 of Erythrophleum ivorense. Classification (NCBI taxonomy): domain Eukaryota; kingdom Viridiplantae; phylum Streptophyta; class Magnoliopsida; order Fabales; family Fabaceae; genus Erythrophleum; species Erythrophleum ivorense. Next base: position 144,266 of record JAIUCV010000983.1, read on the forward strand.
TTCTGAGGAGGAGTGTGGTAAGAAACTGAGTACTTTATAGATAGAAAAGCCAATACAAGTCCAAGCGGATGAGCTTGAAGACAAGTCCCTCTTGTTCTCTCCTATAGAGACACAAGCCAATACTTAGAATTCCGATCCCCCCAGTAAAACAACTCCCGATCCTTTTATAACTAAGGATCTTATAAGTAATATGGAAAACCTAATGAATAAGGAAACTTAGCTAAATGAATAAAAAGGAAACTTATTTTTCCAGCGCATCACTTGTTGAAGCCATCGCAACTTCATTCTGTTTCTTTCTTTTACGAAAATAAGATCTCCAAGCCATATCAATACCCCCTTTCCTGAGCACGAGCTTGTCCTCAAGCGCAAATGTTGGAAACTGGTGCCTAAGATCACGAATCTTTAACCAAGAGTTCTCATGTGAAGGAAGACCTGTCCACTGGACCAGAACCTCCAAATGTCCTTCTGGATCATATCGTGTGTCCAGCAATTCCTCAGGCTCAACAACAAGCTCATCATTAACCGTAACCGAGGGTGGAAGAGGGTTAACTACGTGGCCCTGCCCAAGTACTGGCTTCAATTGAGATACATGAAATACAGGATGGATCCGAGACTCCGATGGAAGTCGCAATCGATAAGCAACCTTTCCAATACGCTCCAAAACTTCATATGGGCCATAATAACGAGCTGCTAATTTTTGACAGAGGCGTCTGCTCACCGATTGTTGACGATAGGGCCTTAATTTCAGATAGACCAGTGATCCAACCTCAAACTCCAAGTCTCTGCGGTGCTTATCCGCGTTATTCTTCATAATACTTTGAGCTTTAATCAAATGTTGCTTAACTTCAGCCAACATTGAATCTCTTTCCTTCAACATAGTCTCTAACTCAGAGTTATTTGAAGAACCAACTTCATAGGATAATAGCGCAGGAGGATCACGACCGTAAACAAGCTTGAATGGTGTACACTGAATAGATGTATGAAATGATGAATTATACCACAGCTCAGCCCATGAAAGATACTTAGCCCATGCCTTAGGATGTTGAGAAGCAAAGCATCGAAGATACGTTTCTAAACAGCGATTCAAAACCTCTGTTTGGCCATCAGATTGAGGATGAAACGCTGTACTGAAGCGCAATTTTGTACCAGAAGCCTTGAAACATTCTTTCCAAAAGCTGCTCAAAAAAATCTTGTCACGATCAGAAATAATCGACTTAGGATAGCCGTGAAGACGAATGATCTCTTGAACAAACTTCTGAGCTACATCAAAGGCTGTGAAAGGATGTTTTAAACCAATGAAATGACCGTATTTGCTCAACCTGTCCACCACCACCAGAATAACATTAATACCTTGAGATTTAGGAAGTCCTTCGATAAAGTCCATAGAAATGTCCTCCCAAATCTGTGTTGGTAACTCGATTGGTTGTAACAGGCCAGCGGGTGAGAGAGTGGAATATTTATGGGTTTGGCAGACTGCACACTCAGCGACATATTTCTGCACACATTGTCTCATCTTCCTCCACTAGAAATTAGCCTGGATTCGCTTCAACGTTTTCAAAACACCAGAGTGTCCCCCCAACAAACTATCATGATATTCTTGTAGAATTAACTGAATATAGGCTGAGGTATGGGGAAGTACCAGTCGTTTGTTGTAAAATAACCTTCCATCTAGTACTGAATATCCAGCCTTAACTTCTTCACCTGCAGACAACTTCCGGATTACTTCTTGAAGCTCTTCATTTTCATCAACCTCTTTGAACAGATCATGAAGTTGGAGAGATGTGGGAATAGTCAATGATAAGAGTAAAGTGGTAGTAGGTTTCACAATGCGTGAGAGACCATCAGCGACCTTATTCTCACTGCCCACTTTATATTCAATATCGAAGTCGTATCCCATGATTCTAGTCAACCACCGTTGGTAATCCAAGGTTACCTCCCTCTGTTCTAACAAGTACTTCAAGCTTTGTTGATCTGTTCTCACCACAAACCTCCTGCCCAGAAGGTAATGTCTCCACTTTTGAATAGACAACACTATAGCCATTAATTCTCGCTCATAAATTGGCTTCAGCTGCTCTTTGTCTGTCAACCCATGACTAAAGTATGCAATGGGGTGTCTGCCCTGCATCAAAACAGCTCCAAGACCATAGCCCGAGGCATCAGACTCAACGATGAACACTTGAGTAAAATCTGGTAATGCTAGAACAGGTGTAGATGTCATAGCTTTCTTGAGCTGATCAAACGCCAACTGAGCCTCTGCAGACCATTCAAATTGTTCCTTCTTAAGTAACTCCGTTAATGGTTTAGCCAACAACCCATAATGTTGAACAAAACGTCTGTAGTAGCCCGTTAGTCCAAGAAAACCTCTCAGCTCCTTAACTGTTCTAGGATTTGGCCATCTCTCTACTGCAATAATCTTTTGTGGATCTGTGGAAACTCCTTTTGGTGAGATTATGTGACCGAGATATTCCACTGTCTCTTGACCGAAAGTGCACTTCTTCTTGTTAGCAAAGAGTTTCTGTTCCACAAAAACATCCAAAACCATCTCCAAGTGTCGAACATGATCTGAGATATTTGAACTGTAAATCAAAATATCATCGAAAAATATCAAGACAAACTTCCTTAAAAACGCCTTGAACACTTCATTCATTAAGGCTTGAAAGGTTGCAGGAGCATTAGTTAGCCCAAAGGGCATAACAAGGAACTCATAGTGACTGTCGTGAGTCCTAAAGGCAGTTTTCTCGATGTCTCTTTCCTCCATACGAATCTGGTGATAGCCTGATCTCAAATCTAGTTTCGAAAACAACTTTGCGCCATGCAATTCATCAAGTAATTGATCGATCATCGGGATCGGATATTTATCAGGTACAGTGGCCCTATTAAGAGCTCGGTAATCCACACAAAAACGCCAAGAACTGTCCTTCTTCGACACTAATAACACAGGGCTAGAGTATGGACTACGGCTCGGCCTAATCAAACCATCACGCAACATGTCTTGCACTAGCTGCTCCATAGCTTCTTTGTGAGCGTGAGGGTAACGGTAAGGCCTGACACTGATGGGTACCATCCCGGGATGCAAGTTAATGGCATGCTCTCTGCCTCGAATAGGTGGTAAGCCTGCTGGAGGTTGAAAGACATGAGCATATTTTGCAACAACCGCAGCGATTGGAGGAGCCATAACAGATTCTGGTTTTGGAGATAACTGTGTGTTCCCCAAAGACAAAGCACCTCTTTGCTTCTGCTCTACAAATTCAGGTTGTAAGTACTTGAGCGAGAGTTTGGGCGTGTGTAATGACGGGTCTCCTATCAGTGTAACTTGCTTTCCTTGATACATGAAAGAGTATTCATGTTTATCCCAGTCAATCTGGCATTTTCCCAAAGTCCTTAACCATTGAACTCCTAAAATTATATCAGCGCTTCCCAGATCCAAGACTATAAAATCTGCAGTAAATGTCAATCCCTGCAACATCAATTGGACATTTCTACAAATTCCTGTGCCATGAACTGATACGCCAGTTCCTAACATAATCTCCAAATTCGGATTCACCATTGTCTTCAATTGTGCTCGTGTAATCATCTCTGGAGTGATGAAATTATGTGTAGCACCACTGTCTAACATAACTACTACTTGGTTCCTCTTAACCAATCCTGTCATTTTTGTTGTAGTAGGAGAATCTATCCCTAAGAAGGAGTTTAAGGATAATTCCATGAGCGCTGCCGGTTCTTCCACATGATAATCCTCTGCCACTTCAAGTAAGTTTTGATCCAGAATTTCCATGTCAAAACCATTAACTACCGTGAGCACTTGTAATGTTTTGTTCGGGCATAGATGTGTCCTTGACCACTTGTCGTCACATTTAAAACAAAGGCCCAATCTCTTCTTCTCAGCTATCTGAGCTTCTGTTAATCTGATGTGGGGTCTGTTCTGGGCTGTACCAGGACCGTGAGTGGGCTGTTTCGTCTTCCAAGGAGGCACTGTCTGGCTAGAATAAGATTTGGATTGAACAGAACCAACAGAGGGCTTGTTGTTCTTCTGTCTTGCCTTCTGCACCACATTATATAAAGAGCTTGTCTCCATTTGATATGCAGTAGATATCATCTCGGGTAAGTCCACTGGTTTGCACATGTTAACCACCTCTCTCATCTCAGGAGTTAAACCATTCATAAAAATCCCTTCCATCTGCTTATCAGACAATCCACTAGCTTGAGTAGAAAGGTCTTCAAATAAATGTATATACTCCGACACAGAACCCGTTTGTCGAACATTGAAAAAAGGTTGGCTTGGATCTCTCAACTTCTCTCGACTGAATCGCGCAATCAAACGTTCTTTGAATTCAAACCAACTCAGAAAAGGTCTGCGATGAGTTTCACTATTGAACCAGCTCAACACATCTCCACTTAAACTGACTGAAACCACTTCCAGTTTGTCTTCTTCACTATAACCCCCAATTCTGAAAAACCGTTCAGCTAAAGCAATCCATCCATAAGCATCTTCTCCAGCGAAAATTGGTAACTCAACTCGCTTTAACATACTCTCACGAGTCCCACCAATTGTGTTTCGAGGCTTATAGTCCTCTGCTTGATAAGTAAGGCTTGGTTCCAAGACAGAGTTACTAACCTGAATGTTATTCTTCTTGAGATCCGGATTGGAGAACTCCATGGCCACTGGAGGAGCAGCCGAACCGTTCCTCAAGAGATCATACAGGGCTGAGAACTTAGAATCCATCTGTGTGGCTAACTCTTGGATCATCGACCGTGTTGTTTTCTCACTCTCCAACTGGTCAGTTTTATAATTCATCACAACATGTGCAAGTGATTCCAGAGTAATCGATGTCTCTGCCGCGGTCGTCTTTTTTGGTGAATCCTTCGTCATCTTCAAGTCTGAGTTGTCACGATTGTGCGCTCCAGATCGCTCACCGGCACCAATTTGGTAAGAAACTGAGTACTTTATAGATAGAAAAGCCAATACAAGTCCAAGCGGATGAGCTTGAAGACAAGTCCCTCTTGTTCTCTCCTATAGAGACACAAGCCAATACTTAGAATTCCGATCCCCCCAGTAAAACAACTCCCGATCCTTTTATAACTAAGGATCTTATAAGTAATATGGAAAACCTAATGAATAAGGAAACTTAGCTAAATGAATAAAAAGGAAACTTATTTTTCCAGCGCATCACTTGTTGAAGCCATCGCAACTTCATTCTGTTTCTTTCTTTTACAAAAATAAGATCTCCAAGCCATATCAGAGTGTATGGTATCGGTAGAGCTCTTGGGATTTGAACAGTATTGTCATAGTTTGCCATGTCTTCAACAGAGAACTCTGATATTGAGGAAACAACGGGAAGCAGCTTTCATCAAAGGTTACATGTCTACTTACATAAACTTTTCCTATTGGATGAAAGATACATATGTAGCCTTTGTGTTGAGTATTGTATCCGATGAACACACATTGAAGTGATCTAGGATCAAATTTGTGATCAGCTAGGGGCCTGAGACATGGATAACATGCTGAACCAAATACTCTCAACATAGAGTATTCTGGTTTCTTCTTCAATAACAGCTCCAACGGACTCTTTTATTCTATAGCGGTTGTGGGAAGCATATTGCTTATGAAACTCGCAGTGGAAAATGCCTCAACCCAATATATGAGACCTTGTGGGGCCCTCCAATCCATTTAGCTAACGTAGGTCCGCACTCAGAAAATAGTCGCTCTATCTAAGCGAAAACACTGTCGTTTCGTCAGTCATGTGAGTGAGAGTGAGGATTGACTAGTAAGACAAGACTCGGCAATCTTTCTTTGATTAAAGTAAACTAACTGCCTTCACCTCCCAGTAAAAGATCACCACCACTTCATGTCAGCCGCACTATCAATCATGAATACTTGGATCGAATACTAACAGCACATACATATTGTATCTTGTTTTCGTAGTTCTATGAAACCAAAAAAGTTACGACTCTCTTGCACATATGACCACAATCTTCTTGGGGGACAACGAGCCGTAGATTTTTGTGCTGAGGAATCATAGGCCTAATCATAGACAAGACACTTGTCTTAAATGTTCAACTCCTCAAAATTATACCCAGTTGATATAAAAATCGACAGTCTACACTGACCGTATATATTTATGATGTGTATACTTAATCAGCACAATTGTGTACATTGAGCTCAGTTTACGTCATAAATGTTTGCCTTTCATTACAAACTTTGATAACTTGTACCCATGTGGTAGCATTCTCTTGGAACATCTCGTTTCTAGGGATGTTAAAATCGGCCAGTTTTAAATTTGTATACTATTCAAATAAACGCGTAAACAAAATTTGATAAATATTTTTGTAGTCATATATATTAAGACATATTCATTTCGATTCTGATTCGAATAAAAAAAAAAAAATAGTTGGGCAGTGGATTTTGCTTCTCGTACAAATAAGTCTTTGAGATGCCTTGTTAATTTGGGTATTAGCATCTTCCTTTGGTTGAAGAATTTGGTGAACAGGGGTTAGATGGTCATTTTCGTCAAAAAAATCCAGAAAATTATTTTGCTAATAGACAACTAAAAAAAATTATTTTAGCAAAATCAAAACACCAAAAGAGACCGGTCTACCTAAATTTGTTATCTGTATGGGTTTGGAACTTTTGGATAATATATCCCCTAGTGAGATTAGCTATACTTTTTCATAGATTTTCTCTCAATATGATTAAATATGAACACAAACCAGTAGTCTTAGCTTCTGTTATTTGACTTTGTTTTATAGCCCAATGTCGGTTCAGTGTCAGAGTCATCATTAATGGAGACTGTAAAATAAATAAATAAACAAGTTGTAGTGAGCAACTGTACAATCCCTTCAGTGAGATTTATGTCTTCCAAGTTCCAAACCCAGCGATAGTTTCAAAAGTAACCAGCAAATATAGTAGTATATGTATATATCAAGAAACATGCATGAGTCCTCCTCTCTTGAACGTTTAAAAATTATGCACACAAAATGGGAGTCCACGTGCAATTAATGCAAGTCTTTATCAACCACTTACCAGCTAGCTCCGTCTATTTAATTCCATCTTTCAATTTTAAGCTACTGCATTTATACATTTCTCTAACTAATCCTCAAACATCATTTTCTTCTTACGGATTTTGTTTGGTTTGATCAATTATTTCCTTTATATTCTTCAACCATTTCGTTATTACTAAGCTCTCTTGCTATTTATTTCGTCACTGTAAAAGATTTCGAATTTCCATGATTGTATGAGAAAAGAAGATCGAATATGGGTGTTTCGGAGATTAAATCCCCGGGGAGTGTTCCCGAGACGCCGGGAGGTTGTTCGAGCTCGTCAGTGCATAGGAAGCAGTTGAGTGTGTTCTTCATAGAGTCAGATAACAGACGTCTTGCTCTTGGCCGTGGCTATACCGGAGGAACCACTCCGGTTAACATCCGTGGCAAACCCATCGCCAATCTTTCCAAAACCGGTGGTTGGATCGCAGCTTTCTTCATTTTCGGTAACTTTTTATTTATTTTATTTGGTTACACTCTACATCAAAATTGGAACAGAAGATTGATATATCTCAATAGTCACAGTTCTGCTTCCAGCTTACTTTTTCAATTTGGTTGCAATCTTCTTAGGAAATGAAATGGCAGAGAGAATGGCGTATTTCGGACTATCGGTGAACATGGTAGCGTTCATGTTCTACGTAATGCATAGGCCTTTCGAGAGTTCATCGAACGCAGTCAACAATTTCCTCGGCATCTCTCAGGCCTCCTCTGTTCTCGGAGGGTTCTTAGCCGACGCATACTTGGGCCGATACTGGACTATTGCCATCTTCACTACCATGTATCTTGTCGTATGTAGTGTTCAGTCCCGATTTCGGTTTGGTTTTTTTCGGTACTCAGATTTTTGATATTTAATTTTTCTCTCTGTTTTGCCTGTGAGAAGGGGTTGATAGGAATAACACTGGGCGCAAGTTTGAAAATGTTCGTACCAGACCAGAGCAACTGTGACCAGTTGTCATTGCTCTTAGGAAGTTGCCAACCAGCCGAATCTTGGCAAATGCTTTATCTCTACACGGTTCTCTACGTAACCGGATTCGGAGCTGCCGGTATAAGGCCATGTGTTTCCTCCTTTGGTGCTGACCAGTTTGATGAGAAGAGCATAAACTACAAGACGCATTTAGACCGTTTCTTCAACTTCTTCTACCTATCAGTCACTTTAGGCGCTATCATTGCCTTCACTTTGGTGGTGTATGTTCAGATGGAACATGGTTGGGGTATGGCCTTTGGCACATTGGCCATGGCTATGGCCATTTCTAATGCTTTGTTCTTTGCTGGCACACCGCTTTATCGGCATAGGTTGCCTGGTGGTAGTCCCTTGACAAGAGTGGCTCAGGTCTTAGCCGCAGCTTTCCGCAAACGAAATAAAGCTTTTACAAGCAGTGAATTCATCGGTCTTTACGAGGTTCCGGGCTTGAAATCTGCCATTAATGGCAGTCGTAAAATCCCTCACACTGATGATTTCATGTAAGCTTTTCTTCTTTTGCATCGTTTTAGGATTGGTTTCATCTGAATTGAACACACTTATTGGCAACAACGTCTCAAAATTTGTGATGATATTGTGTGGCGCATGCAGATGGCTAGACAAGGCGGCGCTACAGTTGAAAGAAGATGGATTGGAGCCATCTCCATGGAAGCTTTGCACAGTAACACAAGTGGAGGAAGTGAAGATTCTGATAAGACTGATTCCAATCCCAGCATGTACTATAATGCTGAGCCTGGTCCTAACAGAGTATCTAACACTCTCAGTGCAACAAGCTTACACACTGAACACACACATTAAACACCTCAAGCTCCCGGTGACATGCATGCCCGTCTTCCCAGGACTCAGCATTTTCCTCATTCTCTCCCTTTATTACTCTGTCTTTGTCCCTATCACCCGACGAATCACTGGCAATCCCCATGGTGCTTCCCAGCTTCAAAGGGTACTAACTTTGTCTTTGTTGTCGGTTTATAGAGTTTTGAGTTTCTATGTCCATCTCTCTGATCATATACTTTGGATATAGGTTGGGATAGGGCTAGCGGTTTCAATAATATCAGTAGCTTGGGCTGGACTGTTCGAGAACTACAGGAGACATTACGCGATACAACATGGTTTCGAGTTCAGCTTCTTGTCCCAAATGCCTGATCTATCCGCATACTGGTTACTAATCCAGTACTGTCTCATCGGAATCGCAGAGGTTTTCTGCATCGTAGGGCTATTGGAGTTCCTTTACGAGGAAGCACCTGATGCTATGAAGAGCATTGGTTCCGCTTACGCTGCGTTAGCCGGCGGGTTAGGGTGTTTTGCTGCCACCATTTTGAACAACATCGTCAAGGCTGCGACGAGGGACTCGGAAGGGAAGTCGTGGTTGTCGCAGAACATAAACACTGGGAGATTCGACTGTTTGTACTGGTTGCTCACGCTTCTGAGCCTTTTGAATTTCTGTGTTTTCCTTTGGTCAGCTCATAGGTACAAGTACAGGGCTGTTGAAACTGAGGAAGACAAGAGTAGAACATCTCTCTGACTTTAAGTTTAAACACACCATTTTCTGTGTTATGTTCTGTTCTGTTCTGTCTCTCTATGAGAACAACACTAGTTGTATGTATCTTCCGTATAGCTGTTGTCGGAACTTTGGATGATATCCCCTGGTGAGACTAGCTAGTATTACTTTTCACAGATTTTCTCAATGAACACAAACCATTAGTATATTATTAGCTTCTATTGTCTGACTTTGTTGTATCTTGTATAGCCAATGTCGGATCAATAGAGTCATCATTAATGGAGACCGCAAAAAAAAAAAAGTAATCAATATCTATATATATGTAAATATCAAGAAGCATGATTCCTTTCTTAAACGTTTTAAAATATGCAATCAATGAAAGTCAATATTGTATTAGTATAGTAATTAGCATATGTACATATACTTCTTAAATATACGTCAGCAGTGCCAGGCCCAGCTCAATGAGATCCTTGATAAAGATAACGCATCCGCAGTTTTGGGACGAAAGCTTTTGTGATCAAAGTAGAACATCATCCGCAGTTCTCCGACGAAACCATGTCCGATACCGACCAAAGTGTGTTTGCTACCGAAGAAAGAGCGTGGCATAACCAGAAGGTGAGGCTAAGACATGCATCTTTTGGGATTTGAACGATTACCCGATCCCAAGTGGTGTCGGTCCTGCTGGGATTTATGAGAGTATCAAGGATGCTGTTTGGAAGCAGGGTTGTGATGGGGATGTGCTAATTTGGGCTTATGTTGATGATGACAAGTATACATTATGGAGTGAATATTCAGATGCTGGATTCCAAGTTGAAATCTTTCCCGAAGGTCTTATCTGTAATATTGATAATTTGTCCAAGTCTTTCCCTTGAATTCGTAATTTACTCTTTAAGACTCTTTTCTCTATCATTTGTAATACTGGTAATTTCCTCTCTTGCAAGGGGTAAACATGCAAGATATGTTTCCATGTTTGCTGACATGAATTTGTGGGAACAAAACAATCTTTCTATACCAACAAACGTAATTGTACTTGCAACCGAAACACAAGATGCTTACATGAATCTTCTTGTTAGAACTTGTTGTAGGAATATTTTCGGTCGCAGGGTAGACATATCTTGCAGAATCAAAATCCTGAGGTGTTTTCAGAGCCCAGTTTCTTGGCTGATGAGTGTCTGAGGGTGTGCTAAGACAACAAAGAAACCTCTGTCTAGTAAAATTTGATGAAATCTGGCGAATTTGGGGTGTTGTTCCATGTACTCGATGTTTTCTGAGAGTAACAGAAAATTTGATGGACGACTGATTGTGTTTAACGTGACGAGAAAATCCGCTATAAACATGTTAAGTCTGGTACGTTTAACCCCTGGAATCAGTAAGTAGTACATAGATAATACTTCGTTACAGTAAGTAAACAAACAAACAAACAAACAAAAAAAGGAGAAAAAGTGCACACCTTTGTACTGATGGACTTCAATTGTGGAAAACTCATATTGGCTTTCCAATACAGTAGACCAAGTGTTGTCAGCACCGAAAGCACGAATGAACACTTCCCCTAAGTAATCTTCCTTTTCGATAGCTGCTTCTTCGATTTGCCAAATAATTTGCCAAGTAATCCCCCACCCCCATTTCCAAATTCCAATACAACATATGTTTCACGCCCTGAAGAAAACAATTACGACAAAATCAATATCAGATCAAAGAACGATTTCGAGCAATATAATGGATCATCTTACTGAGGTCATAGCGGCGGGTGGTGGGCACGGGGAACAATCTCAATCTTGGTGCATAAGCACAGTGTCTACCTTTATATAAAGATAGACGCAGAGAGAGAGCACAATCCTCAATTCATAAAGTCTCTCTCATCGGAACGAAACCTTTTGTGATCGTGATCATCCGCAGCTCTCCGACGAAACCATGTGCGCTACCGACCAAAGAGTGTGGATCGACCAGCAATTTCCGCTGACTTTTTACAAGGGTTAGTAAGATCTCTATATGTCTCGCTCGAAATTGTTTGTCTATGATCTAATAATGTATTGGTAATTGTTGTACAAGGTGAGACTAAGACATGTGTGTTTTGGGATTTGGGGGACTTCCCGATCCCAGATGGTGTCGATCCTGCTTGGATTCATTAGAGTATCAAAGATGCTATTAAGAAAATAAGAAGCAAGGCTCAACGTTTTAGGGGTCTGTGTATGACGGTTTATGGTTATTTTTGCTGCATAGAACGGCGGGTCCCTGCTCGAAGCGATCCCTCGTTTTTGACAAACATATTCGATGGAGGACAGAATAATAATACTCTTGCTGATCCCCAGGACTAAACTTTTGTAAATACAATTTGACAACCACTACAATTTTGAATCAAGTTTTTTATATCTAAAAGATTGTGTTTTCTTTGTTTTAGATCATACATGTTTGAGCATGATATCATCATACACCATCAATTTCCAAGTATAATAGACTAGAAAAGAAAACGAGACATTGGACACTGTGCACAAGTAGAAATAAAATTGTATTTAAGGACAATCAAGCCATTGACTTTCTCGTTAATAACTTGAATTGAATAGATCCAAGGACAATCAAGCCACAAAATTTGACAACCACTATAACTCATCAGGTTTTTAGATCCAAGTCTCTATACTCGTAATTTTCTAATGCCAAATTATGTTTGAGCATGATATATAGAAATGTATACATTTTCAATGTTTTTGGATGCAAATGGTTCAACAAGATCATAACGGAGGGATGCTGTCGAATACAATTTGACACACTAAAAACGGAAAACGAATCAAACAATTACGAAAAATCAAATTTTTTTGTACAAATTTATATAGAGCGAGAGAGAGCCGCCGAGAAAGATCTAATTGCCAATCGTTTTTCCTTTTTTTTGTCGGCCAAATTTTCATTAAAAGCCCAATAAACATGGGCCGTTACTTACTTACTTATTACAAGTGATTTCCGGTTTACGAGTTTTATTCGATCCTTTACTAGGATTGGTTTGTCAGTAAGAAAACCATAGATTAAGTCCTATAAACGTAGTAAGAAGACCATAGATTAAGTCCTATAAACGTATCTTCGCAATTTCTTATGCATCAACTGAGAAAACAAAGACAGAAAAAGAAACAGGCAAAACAAAAACATTGTTTAACATAATCTGTTACAGAAAAAGGGCCCGAAAATACACTAATCCTAAATATACCTCAGCCCTTTCATATATTGCTGCCTAGATATCACATACTGAGCCGCAGAGTACACAATCCCTAAGACTCCCAGAAGCCGAACCTGAAACACGTCGGTTATCACCACGGCTGCAAAGCTAAGTGGCACCGTCAGAATCGGCGACGCGTCTGTGTGTTTACTGGTGTAACTCCACACGTATCTGTTGAATATAATGTGACCAGGTGCTGTGAGTATTAGGAGAGCAATGTTCTTCACTGCAAAGAACCATTCACGCCCTCCAATCTCTACTCCCCAACCTGTGTTTCCACCGAACCAAACTTCTTCCCATACAGTGTATAAAGAGGATAACGCCAAGTACGTTGATACGGCTAGTGTAACCGGGAAATATCTCTGTTTATCGCCAAACCCGGATAAGAGATCAGAGTCTTGGTTCAGGAGAAGTAAGATCGGAGCTAGGAAGAATATCGCTTGGCTTGACCCGCCTGAGATGTGGATGTTGAGGACTAAGCATATCGCAAAGCACATGATGGTGGCTACGTTACCAACCGCAGGCATCCAGGCCGCTCCATCTTCTGACATTTTCTCTATTGCAAAGCTTTGGATCGAGGTGGCTCGGCGTTGCTGCATCAACCTCATTCGTGACGGGAACATCCCCCGAGCGCCGCCTTGGGTGGTTTTTGACTGACCACTCCTCTCAGAGAATTTCTCACGTAAAAGCGAAGTGAGCTCAAACTTAATCAGGAGCGCTACAAGCATAAATATCGCTGCATAGAGACCTAGAAGAGATGTTCTTGCACCTTCAATGGCCAACATTGTTGTGACTTTCTTATCCTCCTCCCTTGCATCCCAACCCCACGCAACATTATCGCTGAAAACGTTTTTTATTCTGACCTGCCCTTCTAACAAATATGTCACTGGAAATAGAGCCACGAGAAGAGCAAAAACCCAGGGTAGCAGCTTTGTACTTGAGGCAGATGGAAAATGGGTGAAGATGACAAAAACTGAGGCACACACCATCGTTATAATGATTAAGGCGTGTAGAACAGCAGCTTGTAGAAAGAACTCTGCAGATATGTAAACACCGAGAGCTAAACCCATGGCGACAGAGTAAAATGCTCTCAATTCTACCACATATTTGATTGGGATAAGAGATGTGGCAGCCGCAAGAATCAACAGGAGTGCCACAATAAGCAACCAAGACGGCCACGTCGGTTTGGATGCCATGAATCCGTAGATGGAGATGTCATCAGCTGACTGACGAGCAGCCTTGATCATTTCTGAATGGTAACTCCACGTCATAGGCATCGGTGGTTGCATCAGAATAAACATGCATCCAGTTGCCACTACCAATACCAAACTTCTCTTAGCTGACTGCAAAGAAACAAGAAAATTCTCCTGATCAGGAAAAAGAAGCAACTGAACCATCTCTCTAGTATTTAAACTCTTAACCTGAGTTCCAGCACGACTACAAGTCTACAATTAGATACAGTCTTACTACACCATGGATTTTAAGTGGAAGTTTATAACACAACGTTCAAGAACACAGCAAAGTAGAGCAATCATAACATGTTAACTCCATGATGTAACCTCTGATATTAATTAACAAACTCATAACATGTTAAATGACCTCATAGGAACCAAGATATAGAGGCTTGCTAAAGAAATGCTGCAGACTTTAAGTCCACATAAGGATCTTGTCGGAGACTTTAAGTCCACATAAGGATCTTGTCGGAGAACTCTTTCTTAGACAGCAACAATGTACATCAAACGAAACATAAGCAAAAAGTATAACATACATACCAGGACATGTGAAAAGTGGAGGGCAACAATTGGTATACAGGCCAGACCAATTAAAACGATGGAGAAACCAAGAAGCAAGCCATCAGACGGAGGTCTTCCATTCCACCACTGTAGAGCATCAAATATCGTTTCCCGGCAAAACCAAACAGAGATAGCAACCACTACGGCATGAGCATAACCTTGCCATGATTTCATTTTAGAGGCAGATTTCGACTTCTCCCTGCAAATTCCACCGATGGGATAAATAGAATCAACCTTAAAATTCAAGATGGCTAGATACTTTTAAAAGTTAAAATGCCTACTACATACTTGTATAGCAGTAAGGGAGGGGAAACAGCCAGCAATAGAGCTGCAGACACCCATACGATTGATTTTGATGACAGGAAGAGCATAGCCAACTTTGCAGAATACAGACAGGTCAAGATCCATGCTGCCTTTTGTCCGATTCGGTGATCAGCAAATAGTCTTCTCACCACAGCCAATCCAACAAGCGTCGTCAAGATAACCATGTAGCTAGGGTACATCACATCGTCTTCCATTCCATAATAATATATGCTTGAGTAATTGAAAAAGCGGTCCTCAATGTAACACAGCAATAACGCGTGGGCCACCATACCAGCTTCAGTCAGGAAGTGAAATTTTGATGGGAGAAGAACAAGACCAGGGATGACCATGGCTATGATAATGTTAGCCACTATAAGCTTACAGAATGATTTGAGGAACATGCCGGCTAACCATATGTTTAAATCCCAGTAATTATGCATCACGAACCATACTACCATCAAGCTTCCAAGAGCAACAAATGCAAAGTAAGAGGACACACTTTTCTTTGTAAAAAACCGAGCAAAATAAAGCCCAGCTACTGCAGGGAGCGGAGTAAACTGCAAGATAAACAGAGAATTTGAAATTCAATTTAATTGCAATCAAATTTTCACTACAGGAAAGCTCAGGGAACTAAAAATAATTGAAAGTACAATACTTACCAGAAGTGGAAACCCTACAACGATAGCTCCTGCAGAACTCACAATCACAGCCAAAGCTGTGAAAAAGGCTGAGCTAAGAGCACTAGAGATCATTCCAAGAACAGAAGCACCGGCGCCGGCAGCACCTCCGAGCATTGTTACGGTCACCAGAAGGTAGTTCAATGGAGGAGGCACTTGAATATACTTCCCAAAAGAGCGGAAAACAACTCTAATCTCCAAACAGATCACAATAATGACCATGGCAATGGCCCCATTTACAATCCGAATGCTCTGCAGCTGATGGGAATTCTTGGTAACCCACCATAGACCACCTCTCGTCGAGGCGTAGAGCTGGAACAGGAAAGGGATAAAGAACAGAAGCAGCAAATCGCAAACTGAAGCAGCCGATGAGAATACAACAGCGTAATGTGAAGCCACGTGAAAGAGAAGCGGCAAGAACATTAAATTCAGTGAAAGGAAACAGCTCTCGAGAGGTCCAAGGATAAAGTTATCATCAGGGACCTCTCCTCCATGGTACTTAGCTTCCTGCTTGGTCTTGAATGAAGAAACCCTTGGGATACCGAAAACCCAGTAGAAGACGCAGGCGAACACTAGAAAATAGTAGGAAGAGTTGTTCATCCCGACGGCGGAAATGGTAGCCCAGGCGAACAATGAAGAGGCAGTGAAGGGGACGCAGGCGAACAAGAGGCGCTCGAGAGCGACAACAATGGAAGGATTTTCCAGCTGAAGCCACTTGAACTGGAGGGAAGTCCAGCATCCGATGAGGAAAGTGGTCTCGGCGCAGAGAAAAGCAGCGAGCAAGCCGAGCGGGACGGAATTGAAGGAGGAAATGAGAGAAGAAGAGAAGAAGAAGGAGATCTGAGCTGCGATCAACGACATCCATATTCCCAAGAAGGCTCCGAATTTGACGTTGAGAGAATCGACGATGTATGATATGAGGAGGCCGATGGTGAGAGTAGCGACAACCGGACCGCCGCCGAGGTCCAGGAGGAAGGCAGCACAGGGGACAAGAGCAATGGCGATCCTTCCGTTGTAGGCGAAGGAAGAAGGAGAGAATCGAGAGTTGCTAGATCTCGAGGTAACAGTAGTTCGATCGATGAAGTTTCTGGAGGAGGCAGGGCTCATGTGGGGGGAGTAAGAGGGAGAAGACAAAGTTGGTTCACTGGAGGAAGAGGATATATGCGGCCGGAACAGCCGCGGCTGCAGCTCCGGTGGCATCATCGTCGCCGGAATTTTGCTTCGAATAGAGATTGATGGCGAATATCTCCGTGCAGTGATGATGGAAGGATCTGTGTGTTGATTTCGCGGAAACGGTGACGTGTCCGGAAGAGCAACAGCCCTTGGATCTTACTAGTGGGGCCCTCCAATTCTCTTAGCTAAAGTAGGTCCGCACTCAGAAAATAGTGGCTCTATCTAAGCAAAAACACTGTCGTTTCGTCATGTGACTGAGGATTGACAAGTAAGAAAACACGACGACTAGCCCGTACTCGCTTATTTAACAAGAACAACAACAAAAACGATTTTTATTCGATTAACATGACTTAAAATCTTTGTAGTGGGACTTATATGATTACATATTATATTTGTTACGGGGTTTTCTTTTGTCTTTATTATTATTTTCCCTCTGCCTCAAGTCTCACACATTATGATGTAACGGTGGTTTTATCTGCTGGAATGCAACTCGTGTAGCTCCCACGACGGAGTTTTTCGGCTAACAAACTTGGAAACAACCGTAGTCTCCAATATCTTCAAGGCTTCTTCACTCGTCACCGACCTTGGCGTCTTATACTGACTCACAGAAGAGCCTCGAGAGAGGAAGAAATTCAAGAGCTCGTCGAAAGCGCCTAACAAGCTTAATCTCAAGCGGTCCAATGTTCTTATCATTCTTTCGTCCTTTTCTGTAAACAGCGTCGAGAGACTCCTCAATGGTGAAGCAGCATTCTTCCAAGACGTCGCGGTCAGGCTCCATCTTTGCGTCCTTGAATTTGCTCCCGAGTTCCCAATAGAGCACGTAGTGTCCTGGAAACGAGGAAGAATCCACACGGCTAGTGAAATCCATGAGCATTAGGCCATGTGGCTCGAGCAGGAGCTTCGCGTTTGTCACTGCCTTAAGGAGGTCTTCTTCGTAGGTCTTGTCCATGTCGATGCTCAGAATCACTTTCTGTCTTCCCACGAATTGAAATTGTGGGGCATTGTTGTAGAAACCAGTCACTCGTAAACAGCGCCGGCCCTGAAAATTAAGGGGCCAGAATAATTTAGGCTGCAACTGGATGTATATTTTATGGGATGGAATTGTGTGGAATAGCTCATTCCAAGAGATTTCACAAAAATGTTACCATTTAAGTGGAATGAAAAATAAAATTTATTCCATCAATTCCAGTGGAATGGGTGGGAAAGAAAATGAATCACGTTGAAAAACATTTCATAGCAAAAATCATCGTGAATGGAAGGGATTGAATTGAATGAAAATAAACTTTAATATTACACAATAATACTATTTAATTTAAACAAAATTTATTTTCATTCCACTATATTCCTTTCCATAGTTACCATTCATGTTACATAAACAATTTTATGAATATATTCATTCCATTTGTTTTATTGTCATAACTACTATTATCCCATTTCGTTGGATCCCATTTTTCTAAATTCATCTCATTCAGATTATTCATAAATTTGATATCCAGTTACAGCCTTAATAGAGTTTTGATAAATTTTAGGGCCAAAAATCAATTTTTTATTATTTTGGGCCAAAATCAATACATATTTTTTCTCAAAAATATGGCGGCCATAGCCAAATGACTCACCTGGCTCTCTCCAGGGCCGGCCCTGCTCGTAAAACATCTCCCAAACGGTACCTATACAAACCTGTTAAAAATCATATATATGCACATTGTGAGAAACAACATTACAGATTTTTGACACTCTAACAATTAAAATTATCTGTAACCGTTTTCTCCGATAGAGACTTATCAATAAATTTTAAATTGACATTTGTTGTTCAAGTAAAGACTTACCCGAAAACGTTGTAACAAGAGGTTCATAATCACTGCCAATTTTAACATCGACAAGATCGACGACCACAAGATTTTCTGTGGGACCAGCTTCTTGATGGTCTTTCTGGACCTCTAAGAACTCGAAGTACCCCATACTTGGAATGACAGTGTACGACACATCACAAGGCTTGCACAGAGGATTGACATTCAAACCAAGGAAACATTCAGAACCGCCGTAAAACATTGAAATCAAAGGAAGACCTCCGCCATAGAATTCGAGCATTGGAATGTACTGTGCCATGGAGCCAGTCACGGTGGCTTCGATGCATTTTGAATTTGGCCATAGTCTCCTCACTATTGCCTCCCATGATGTTTTACTGCATTCTTGCTCGATTAGGCTCGCTAGCCCTGGATTTGGAGCGGTAAGGAACTTACCCATCCCTGAAACACACTGAGCGTCTGTGATCCAGTCCTTATATTTGAGCATAACTCATCCCAGTGATCTTCCAAGAAGTTGATTACTTTGAGGAAGGAAGAAGCAAAAGGTGCACCAAGGCGAGCTACATCATCTCGTTGTAGAAGCCCGCAAAGCAACTGGCAGTACATGCTTTGAGTAGTGTCGGCACAAGTCGAAATCGCATGCGGGCTTATGTGCACTCTATCCCTGTAAATCATATAAAACACACAGTAAATAAACTGTATAGCAGCACCAAGGAGCATGTTGACACCTGAGATCAGTGAAACCTGGATAAAAACACTAGAAGAAAGAGTGCATAAACAATGTAATGGTGGAAGCAAAGGTTGTATTGCTTTACCAAAGAAAGGAGTTAGTTGGATTCATGCTTTTCAAATAACAACTGATCATAGTCCTGACCATCAAGCCTGATGCAGTCTCGCCTTCTCGGTTCACGAAATAAAACTTGAGAGATTTCCCTTCGCTAAGCCCTTCGATGTGCCTGCAAACAGTAACAACGCCCGGTTTTGGTTTTACTTTCTCTTTTCGGTACCAATAGACAAAACTCAGCTTCGGAGTTTGGAACTCTTACTTCTTGAGTAGAGGAGCAAAGAGAGATGAAAACAGTATCCTCTGTTCCAGTTCCTCTTCTGTCAAAGGAATCAACTTTGGCACTCCTCCTGAAGTACCCGAGCTGCAAAAACAAAAAAAAAAACAATCGCTAAGCTTTTGCTATGAATCTGTTGATTAATAAACGCATGTCCAAATTCTTCCAAATCTTGCATGTAACTTTACAGCACCAAAAGCTTTGAAATGGTTGTAGTTATCACAGATTCACATAGCAGGAAAAGCTGTAGAGATTTCGAGATTTCAAAGGTACCTGGACAGGAGAACAATGATGGGTCGATCACAGATGAGATCAGAGGGCTCTCCAATAGCGATACGATCGATATAAGAGCGATAATCTTCGTAGGTCACGACGGGTACGTTCTTCTTGAAGCTCTGCTTATCGAGTTGATCGTTGAGGAAACCTTTAAGATACTCTGTTTGAGCATTACGTGAAAGTATTGCTTCCAACACAGAATCTTGAATCTGCTTTGCGTTACTGGTCACATCCTCAAGAACTGACATGAAAGCTTTTGGGTCTGTTGGATCGAACTTTGGCAACATGCTTCTTTTGACAAGCAAAACCTTTGTTCTGGCCAAGTCAATGATCTCTGTCTCTCTCTCTCTCTTTGAAAACTTGGGAGGAGAGAATGGAGAAAGTAGACAAAAAGACGTGGCTGGTGGCGACATGTGCCGAATACTTCTGGATGGTTCTCTCGATTGACAACATATATTATTTTTATTTTTCTCAATTTTATCGAAAACTGGATTTCACAAAGATCTATCTATAAACGAAATTTTTTTGAAAGATGAGAAGAAAAATCAAAGATATATCAACGACACCATTCTGAGGTGAGCTGGAAGAAGACCCTTCGCCGGAGCACTCTTCAAAGTGAAAAGTGCCAGCTTCTGCTGAATCCACTCCAAAACAACGAAAGTTATATCAACGACACCATTCTTCCTCCTCCAGAGAAACTTAACTCAAAATCATATGTAACGGCCCCATCAAGGAAGAGTAAGATTTTACACTCTTTTGAAGGAAAACAGATTAAAAGGAGAAAGACCACTAGCTTTCTTTCCGTGTGAAAGTGAGATCCAATGTGAAAAGCAATTGCTGTTTTCCTTTTAACCAATAATATTTCACCACGTGTCAAAATTGGTTTGGCATGAACCAAGTCCCATGTCAACGACGTGGCCACGTGACGTGGAAGAGTCCAACCGGGCCATCGACGTTACAAAGTTGTACTTGTTGATCTATTTTTACTGCAAAGTTTTTTTTTTTTGGGTGCAACTGTGAAGTTTTTACTGCAAAGTTGTTTCTTGTTGATTTTTATTCGATTAATAATATGACTCGAAATCTTTGTAATGGACGTACATTCGATTACATTATTTCCCGCCAGTCTCAAGTCTCACATATTTAAGTAAAACGGTGGTTTTATCTGCTGGAATGCAGCTCATGTAGCTCCCACGACGGAGTTTTCCGGCTAATAAACTTGGAAACAACCGTAGCCTCCAATATCTTCAAGGCTTCCTCACTCGTCACCGACCTTGGCGTCTTGTACTGACTCACGGAAGAGCCACGAGACAAGAAGAAATCCATGAGCTCGTCGAAAGCGCCACGCCTAACAACCTTGATCTCAAGCGGTCCAATGTTCTTATCATTCTTTCTTCCTTTTCTATAAACAGCGTCGAGAGACTCCTCGACGGTGAAACAGCACTCTTCCAAGACGTTGGAGTCGGGGTCGAGCTTTGCATCCTTGAATTTGCTCCCGAGTTCCCAGTAAAGCACGTAATGTCCTGGAAACGAGGAGGAATCTACACGGCTAGTGAAATCTACGAGCATTAGGTCATGTGGCTCGAGTAAGAGCTTCGCGTTTGTCACTGCCTTGAGCAAGTCTTCTTCGTAGGTCTTGTCCATGTCGATGCTCAGAATCACTTTCTGTCTTCCCACGAATTGAAATTGTGGCGCATTGTTGTAGAAACCAGTCACTCTTAAAACATCCCCCAAACGGTACCTATACAAACCTGTGAAAATCATATATACAAACGTCTTGTGAGAAACAACATTAATTACATTTTTGACACGCTCTACGAAAATAATTATTTGGTCTTTAATCGTTTTCACTAAGTAAAGACTTACCCGAAAACGTTGTAACAACAGGTTCATAATCATTGCCAATTTTAACGTCGACAAGATCGACGACCGCAGGCTTCTTTGTAGGATCAAGACCAGCTTCTTGATGGTCTTTGTCAACCTCTAAGAACTCGAAGTATGCCGTACTTGGAATGACAGTGTAAGACACATCACAGGGCTTGGACAGAGGATTGACATTGAAACCAATGAAACATTCAGAGCTGCCGTAAAGCGTTGAAATTATAGGAAGACCACCGCCGTAGAACTCCAGCATTGAAATGTACTGTGCCATGGAGCCGGTCACAATGGCTTCGATGCATTTTGCACTTGGCCATAGTCTCCTCACTATTCCCTCCCATGATGTTTTCTTGCATTCTTGCTCGATTAGGCTCGCTAGTTCTGGATTTGGAGCGGTGAGAAACTTACCGATCCCTGAAACACAATGAGCGTCTGTGATCCAGTCGCTGGCCCGGCCTGTCCTTATGTTGGAGCACAACTCATTCCAGTGATCTTCCAAGAACTTGATTACTTTGAGGAAAGAAGAAGCAAAAGGTGCACCAAGGCGAGCTACATTTTCTCGTTGTAGAAGCCCACAAAGCAGTTGGCAGTACATGCTCTGTGTAGTGTCTTCACAAGTTGAAATTGTATGCGGGCTTATCTGTACTCGATCCCTGTAAATCATATAAGAACACAATAAAGAAACAGTATAGCAGCACCAACAAGATTGGTGGTGAAAACACTAGCAGAAAGTATATAATAAAACGTACTAATGTGGTTTTAATGATTTACCAAAGAAATGAATTGGACTGATTCATGCTTTTCAAAACACAAGTTAGCATAGTCCTGACCATCAACCCTGATGCAGTCTTGCCTTCTCGAGTCACGAAGACAAACATGAGAGACTTGCCTTCACTAAGCCCTTCTATGTGCCTGCAGACAGTAACACCTGCGGGTTTTTGACTTTTTCTCTTTGGTATCAACAAAACAAGATACATCTTGGAGTGTGGAACTCTTACTTGTAAAGCAGAGGTGCATAGAGAGACGAAAACAGTAGCCTCTGTTCCAAGTCTTCTTCTGTCAAAGGAATCAACTTTGGAACTCCTCCTGAAGTACCTGAGCTGCAAAAAAACTCGCTTCCTTCAATTTACCATACACTTACTGAAGATTAACAAACGCATGTCTGAATTCTTACATTTAACTTTACAATACCTAAGCTTTGAAATGGTTTTAGTTATCAAAGATTCACATAGGATGAAAAGCTGTAGAGATTTCGAGACTCAAAAGTACCTGGACAAGAGAACAATGATGGGTCGATCACAGATGAGATCAGAGGGCTCTCCATTAGCGATACGATCAATATAAGAGCGATAATCTTCGTAGGTCACAACTGGTACGTTCTTCTTGAAGCTCTGCTTATCGAGTTGACCGTTGAGGAAACCTTTAAGATACTCGGTTTGAGCATTACGTGAGAGTATTGCTTCCAACACGGAATCTTGAATCTCCTTTGCGTTACTGGTCACATCCTCAAGAAGTGACAAGCAAGCTTTTGGGTTTGTCGGATCGAACTTTGGCAACATGCTTGCTTGCTGCTTTTTTAAAGTCTAATTCTCTCCCTTATAGGTCAAAAGCAAAAGTCTTCTCACTTGCTTAAAAAAGGGAAGAGCAAAACCTCTGTTCTGTCGAGGTGAATGAGATCTGGCTTCTCTCTCTCTCTCTACGCTTTGAAAACTTTGTTAAACTTTGGAGGAGAGATTGGAGAAACTAGACAAAAAAATTGTGGTGTGGCGAAATGTGCCTGAAATTTTCTGGATGTGTTTCCGATTGAAAGCATATTTTTTTCCTTTTTTCCTTTTTTCCTTTTTTCCATTTTCCAGAAGGAAGATTAACAAAGAATAAGACGGTTTTCTTATCTTTTTTGAACGATGAGAAGAAATATCAATACACGTCACCTATGGTGAGCACCACGAGGAGATAATAAGCTTTTATGGAAAATGACACTGAAAGTTCTTTTGTCCTCGAGTGTAACTTTTTGACTTTTTAACTTTTTGACTTTTTGACTTTTTGTGCCATTCCCTTTTTTTTTTTTAAGCGATGTGTCAACACAAACAAAACCCATGTGTCCATTTATTTTTGTAATTTATTTTTTGGGGCTTTCACTTTAGTGTCCTCAAATCACTCTATATACTAATGTTCGATATCTGGTGTAGAAGAAGCTGCTAGAGCAGGTCTCCATTTTTCTATAGGCACATAAAAGATTTCTATAGAACATTACGTGACGATTGTAATGGACTTATATACAGTATAACGAGTACTTAATTGTCTCTCTTGTGTGATAATAAAAAGAAAAGGATCCACGAATCTTAAAATATATATAACGAAAGTTATGCATATATATTTCTTACTGGGTTTTGTTTATCTTAAATTATTATTTTTTACCTCAAGTCTCACAAATTATGTGATGGCGTATTTATCGGCCTGGTACTGTGCATTTCACGTAGCTCCCACGACGGAGTTCTCGGGCTAAGAAATTCGGAAACAACCGCCGCATCTAATATCCTCAAAGCTTCTTCACTCGTCACCAACCTTGGCGTCTTGTATTGACTCAAAGAAGAGCCTCGAGTCAGGAAGAAATTCATGAGCTCGTCGAAAGCGCCACGCCTAACAACCTTAATTTCAAGTGGTCCAATGTTCTTATCATGCTTTCGTAATTTTCTGTACACGGAGTCGAGAGACTCCTCAATGGTGAAGCAGCATTCTTCCAAGACGTCGTGGTCAGGCTCGATCTTTGTATCCTTGAATTTGCTCCCGAGTTCCCAATAGAGCACGTAGTGTCCTGGGAACGAGGAGGAATCCACACGGCTAGTGAACTCCATGAGCATCAGGTCATGTAGCTTGAGCAAGTGCGTCGCGTTTGTCACTGCCTTGAGCAGGTCTTCTTCGTTGGTCTTGTCCACGTCGACGCTCAGAACAACTTTCTGTCTTCTAACGTAATAAAACTGCGGCGCATTGTTGTAAAAGCCAGTCACTCGTAAAACGTCCCCCAAACGGTACCTATACAAACCTGTAATTCAAATAATATTTATTAGTTTAGTTATCTTTTTTCGTTTTCATGTGCATGATTTTCTCTTTAATTAGTTTTTATCCAAAAAGGCAAAATTTGGCATATTCTTTAAGCTTTTTTTATTGAGAGAGTAAAAATAAAAACTTACCAGAAAATGTCGTGATAATAAGTTCATAATCATGACCGATTTTTACATCGACAAGATCAACGACCGCAGAGTGATCAAGAACAGCTTCTTGATGGTCTTTCTTGACCTCGAAGAATTCGAAGTACCCCATATTTGGAATGATGGTGTACGATACATCACAAGGCTTGGATAGAGGACTGACATTGATACCAAGGAAACATTCAGAGCTGCCGTAAGACGATGAAATCAAAGGAAGCCGGCCGCCATAGAATTCTACCAGTGGAACATACTGTGCCATGGAGCCGGTAGCGACGGCTTCGATGCATTTGGCTTTTGGCCATAGTCTCCTCAATATTCCCTCCCATGATGTTTTACTACATTCTTGCTCAATCAGGCTCGCTAGGTCCGGATTTGGAGCGGTGAGGAACTTTCCAATCCCTGAAACACATTGGGGTTCTGTGATCCAGTCGCTGAGCCGGCCTGTCCTTATGTTGGAGCATAACTCATCCCAGTGATCTTCCAAGAAGTTGATTACTTTGAGGAAGGAAGAAGCAAAAGGTGCACCGAGGCGAGCTACGTTTTCTCGTTGTAGAAGCCCACAAAGCAACTGGCAGTACATGCCCTGAGCAGTGTCTTCACAGGTCGAAATCGCATGCGGGCTTATCTGTACTCGATCCCTGTAAAATCATATAACAGATACAATAAATAAACACTCGTTGTTTTGGTGAAACCCTAATAAAAAGAGTGAATGTAACGTGGGAGCAAAGCTTTCGTTGATTTACCAAAGAAAAGAGTTGGTTGGATTCACGCTTTTCAAAACACAAGTGAACATAAACCTGACAGGCAGCCCAGAGGCAGTCTCGCTTTCTCGTGTCACGAAATAAAACATGAGAGATTTTCCTTCGCCGATCCCTTCGATGTGCCTGCAAATAGTAACAACATAGGATTTGAGTTTTACTTGCTCTGTTTATTTTTTTTGGTATTAAGTATTAAGAAAACCAAGACACATGCATGTTGGAGTTTGGAACTCTTTACTTGAAGACAAGAGGTGCATATAGAGATGCAAACAATATCCTCTGTTCCATTGCCTCTGCTGTCAATGGAAGCAACTTTGGAACTCCTCCTGACGTACCCGTGCTGCAACAACAATCGCTTCCTTAACTCTTTACATATTCTTTTTTTTTTTGGGTCAATAACTCTTTACATACTCTATACTTCAACCTAGCTAGTGTACATTATTGAAGCTTAAAAAACTCATATATCAACTAGTTTTGTAACAATAGATGAATACTTTTTTTCTCTAATATTTTCTTGTGTAAAATAGAGGGATTAAAAAAAAATTCATGTGGATTGATCTCATTTTGGGTTATGTAACCCTCTTCTGAAATTCTAGTCAACAGTTGGTCCAAATTCTACCGAATCTTCCACTTAATTAACATTATAACACGAAAAGCTTATATATTGTTTTAGTTATCATAGAGATTCAACAACAAGGTGTGTTTGTCTTGTTTTGAAAGTACCTAGCCAAGAATAGACTGAAGGGTCGATCACAAATGAGATCATAGGGCTCTCCATTAGCAACACGATCGATATAAGACCGATAATCTTCATAGTGCACAATGGGTAGGTTCTTCTTGAAACTTTGCTTATCGAGTTGGCCGTTGAGAAAACCTCTAAGGTACTCGGTTTGAGCATTACGTGAAAGTATAGCTTCCAACACGGAATCTTGGATCTGCTTTACGTTGGTGGTTACATCCTCAAGAAGAGACATGCAAGCTTTTGGATCTGTTGGATCGAACCTTGGCAACATGCTTCCTGCTTTTTTATTATCTGCATCAACAATAACAAAAAGAAAAAACGTTAACTATAGGTTAGAAACAAAGTATTTTACTTGTGGATAACGAAATTGCTTACAAGTTACAAAAAAATGAAGAGCAGACCTCTGTTCTGGCGAGGTAGATATGATCTCGGGCTTCTTTCTCTCCGTTTGAAGATTTAAAGGAGAGATTGGAGAGAGCAGACAAAAGGTGTGGTGTGGCGAAATGTTCATGTGCCAGAAATTCTGTATAAGTTTCGGATTCATATATAACAGATTTTTTTTGACACACCTAATCGAAAATACGATTAAGTGTTTTTTTCTTGATTTTGTCCATATTCTATAGTTTTAATGGTAATTTCCCTTTCAAACTTGTGAAAACACACAAAAGAATATGAGAGAAGGCATGGGAACTTAATTTTGCTCAAATGATCATCATTTAACGATGTTTTGTCTTTAACTGAGAAACTGATTTGGATTATAAAAAACTAAATTGAACCGCAACCAAAGTCGGTTAAATTTGCTGTATCGGTTAAATTGTCCGAGTTAGCGTAACTCTGAACCGATGAATAATAGTAGGGAGAGAGAAGTCAAGTCGCACAAAAAAAAAGAATAATCACTTTTGAGGTCAATCGATTGACCAATAATCAGCCATTGCCGGTGGGAATGGCTCGAAACGACTCGCGATCTAGGTCGCCGACTCACCGCCGACGCTACTCTCGCTCTCCGGTCACTCATCGTAGCACCCGTCGAAGCAGGCGCGACCGCAGCCGCGAACCTTATCCATCAAGGTGTGCAACAATTTTTCTTCCTTGACAACTTATCAATATCTGAAGAGATGGTGATTTGGGGAATTAAGCTTTAGGGGTTTTACATGTTTAAACGAATTGTTTGTTAGATCGTTGTTCGATGTCATAAATTGTTCCAGAAATTGCCTAACTTGTTTCTTTGTAACTTCACTTTGGTGTTTTTCAAACGACTTTCGATCCTAGTTGAACACATATTCATAAGAGCAGGTTTCCATTTTTGTTAGGCACAGAAAAAGCAGGTCTCCTACACCGAGGCAACACAAAAGGGATAGAAGAAGTAGTTCATTGTCTCCTTCAACCACCGACCACAAAATTGCCATTGAAGTGAAGAAAGAACAAGAAGAGAAGGCACGGTAATTGATTAAATAATGTTTTTGTCTTTCCGATTTTTCTACTTTCTCAGTTGTGAGAAACTGTTATCAGAAGTAAACTTTGTGAAACATCTCTTGTCTGCAAACAATCTGACCTTGAATAGTTTCTCTTGGTGAGGCTAGTGTTGGCAGTCTATCTCTTAACTCAATTTTCCTGGTAAATAAAGGTTGCAGCAAGAGGCTGAGCTGAAACGACTAGAAGAAGAGACTGCACGGCGGATCGAGGAAGCAGTGAGGAAAAATGTGGAGGAAAAGATGAAGACCGAACAAGTTATAGCAGAAATAGAAAGGCGGACAAAGGAAGGATATGAAAAGATGTTTCTTGATGTGGAGATACAGCTTAAGAAAGAAAAAGAGTCTGCTCTACACCAGGCAAGAAGAAAAGAAGTAAGTTTTGTTGTTTTGTTCAATGTTTTGCTGCTCTCTTTGTTTTGGATTTCTGGCTTTGAAATACTTGCTAAACGTGAAAAAATATGGGAAATGAATTAAGGAACAAGCTCGGAGAGAAAGAGAAGAGCTGGATAAGATGTTGGAAGAAAACAGTAGGAGGGTTGAAGAATCTCAGAGGAGAGAAGCAATGGAGCTTCAACGTAAAGAAGAGGAAAGGTATAGAGAATTGGAGCTGATTCAGAGACAGAAGGAGGAGGCTGCAAGGAGAAAAAAGCTGGAAGAAGAAGAAGAAGAAGAAGAAGAAGAGATTAGGAATTCAACCAAGTTATCAAACGGAAACAGATCATCACGATCCAAGTCGCATTTCGGCACGGGTTTATAACTAAGAAAACATTGGTGAAGACCAAAGTCTAGAGAAAGCTTTTGCTTTGTATCAGAGAATAGAAAGATATACAGTTTAACTCATCCAAGCAAATTACAATTACAGTGTCTACCTGACCTTTCTTAGACATTGTTGTTTCACTATGTTGATTACGGAAAATCACAATTCCAGTTTGATTAAATATTAGCACCTTTCAGTGGTGTTTCTGCAATTAAATCTTAGGAAAATGTCTACTGAAGAAGCTGCTGTTTTTTTTTCAAATCCATCTTGTACTCGGGAAATTAAAACAAGGCTTTTCTCGTCGAGGACTTTGACACTCGGCTTCCATGAGCTAATTCTCCTTTTCATGTCTGTGAAAGATCATCTTCTCATGTATAAGCAATTAAGCATTGACAAAGAATACTCAATATACAATATAAACTACGTTGACTATCGGTAATTGTTAGAAAATTTCAACTAAATGAATTTCAAGTATAATTTAAATAAAACGGTAAACTGCAAGCAACTTAGAAAACCATTATAAACAAGTGTCGATCGGCATAATGCTATACATGTAATGGTTGATATAATCTCTATAAATTATACTTATCTCTATTATACGTGTTGGCAACAAAAAATGAATTTCTCTCTGTTATGTACGTACATGTACACCAACACTAAAAGTTAAGTAAATTAACATTAAAATGATGATGGCAAAACCAAGTGCAATAGTTGAATTCGACCGCTGGATAACGATCAATTGACCATTCATAACTTGATTGGTGTTTTTTCTACTAGACTACTTACCGACTACCGTAATGTCCGTTAAGTTCCGTTGACCTTGAACCACTAAATCAACGTCCGTTAAGCGGTGTTAATTTGTTGTAATCGGTTTGAATGTGTAAGTACATCTCGCTCTCTTAATTATACAGCTGTTGCAAAACACATTCATGGTTGGCCACTAAGCAGATTCAGACGTATCAACATGTTTGCAAAAACTCATTACGATTTAAACATTAAAAAATGATGATGGCAAAACCAAGTACAATAGTTGAATTCGACCGCTGGATTAACGATCAATTGACCATTCATAACTTGATTGGTGTTTTTTCTACTAGACTACTTACCGACTACCGTAATGTCCGTTAAGTTCCGTTGACTTTGAACCACTAAATCAACGTCCGTTAAGCGGTGTTAATTTGTTGTAATCGGTTTGAATGTGTAAGTACATCTCGCTCTCTTAATTATACAGCTGTTGCAAAACACATTCATGGTTGGCCACTAAGCAGATTCAGACGTATCAACATGTTTGCAAAAACTCATTATCCCTCGTTGACTTTATTTTTTAATAACCCAACTAAGCTCTTAGTTTCATTAATCCTCTGTGTTTTAATTATTGTATTACCCTTAACCCACACTATAAATTCAAATTCCAGCACAAAACCACAAAATCACAAAACAAGACATTATTACTTAATCCAATGGCCACGTTGAGATCTTTGGTCCCCTTCGCCTTCCTTTGTGTTGTCTTGGCTGCATTGATCATGGTGGCTGAATCGGACCATCAGGGGCCAACGATGGCTCCCTCGCCACATGCCGGTCAAGATCACCACGACGGACACAAGACTCCTGCTTCGGCACCAGCACCGCCTCCAAGCGCCGCTTCTTTCGCCGCTTGTCCTCAGCTGATCGCCACCGCGTTGGTCGCTGCCTTGGCTTACGTCTTCTGATGAAGATATGTATTTTTGAGATTGATTCTCTTCTTTTCTCCGTCGTTTGTAAATTTGTTTCTTGTTTTGCTTTTGAGTTGAATGTGATGGGTGCTTTGATTCCTAACAGATTTCTTTTCAAGAACATATCTTTGTTATCAAATAATGAAGAAGTTATTACGAATAATGAATTTGCTGGATGTTATTTTAGTTTCGTCATATTAAGTAATATAATGTTCATACCAAAAAACAAAAAAAAAAGTAATATAATGTTTTGTTACATGGTCCATGGAAACTAATCTCGACCGACTCAGCTTGCCCCGGATTCACAACGAGCTACTCAATCCAAGGCCGCCCTGGGAGAGCCAGGTGAGTCATTTAGCCCCACATTTTTTTGAAAAAATATATATTGATTTTGGTCCCAAAATAATAAAAAACCACATTCAGAATATAGAATATATCAGACCCATCGACCCAAATAATGCTCTTTCCACCGGCTGAGAAATTAACCAACCCCTTCGCTTTGGGCCTCAGAACCGTCACTTGGGCCGTTGCGCATGTATTTGCGCGCAAACTGCTATTCTTCTCTTAATATTAGGGTGCAAATAGTGCACATCATACTATTATTTACGAAGTCAGAATTTCGTTTCGAGGCACCACGTTCGCTCTCAGCCGCGGAATTACCGAATTACCCTTAATGAAAATCTTGATTAAATCTTTATAATTTCCTTTTTTAAAAATCATTTTGTTTTTGTTAATACACCAACAAATATATGGAATTTATCCAATTATATTTTCACTAATTATTTCAAAAATAATTATATACATTTAATATTTATCAACAGTTTTATCATTGGCACAAATCAAGGGATATTAAAACCCTAACTACCATAATATCGCGCCATAATTTAGGCCCAAAAAATGATTAAAACCCTAGCTAAAAATAAAATTATTAAAAAGGCTTTTGCTAATTCTATCGAAACCCTAATCATTTTACATATAATATACCCTATAAATATAAAATGCGGCCACCTAAAAAGTTTTTATTAAGAGAACTCTAGGTCGCAATCTCGAGTGAATATGGATTAGTTTTTGGGTTTTGAGAGGTTTAAAATTCTGATGATACTATCGATTATGTTACTGCGATTTGGTCATGGTTTTGCTGGAGTATTATTCACTGTCTACGTATTGTTTGAGTTTATATTGTGTTTCTGGTTTGAAACCATATAGCGTGTTTGGAGATGATCCTTTTAAGCATGGTTTTAAACTTGAAAATTATGTGGAAGATAAATTCGTGAGTATGTTCATAGGGTATGTGGATAAACACAGAAACCTGAGAGAAAAAGGCTACATAAATAATGAGATAAGCTTCATGGGGTATTTTCAAGCAGAGTTTTGGATCTCCAACCGGTTTTGAAGCTTGAAGAGGTTTGAAATACTTATGGACTTTTTCAATGCTCATGAACGGTCTTCGTCCTTGCCAACATAGAGGCAGCGTGTGATCATCTCATGCTTCTTTTAATGGCTTTCCTCTTAGCTCTCTTTAGCTACCAAAGGACAAAGAGACATAATAATTAAATAATTAAAAGGCCTCTTCTTTCTTTATCTTCTTCTAAGGTTTCACAAGTTCCTTACCAAGTATGTTACTGGCAAAAAAGATTGACACTTCCAGCAAAATGGGAAGAAAGTTTGTTGGGGAAAACCATTCATGATTACAATATGAGTGAAATAAACATAATGGATTATGCATGCTCTTTAGCTAATAATTTACTTGGCCGTGATGATATCTTTGTTATCATGTGAGAGTAATACAAGGTTATGTGAAGAGAGAAATGATGATTGAGTTTGTGTAAAAAGAAGATTTCAAACAAGCAATAGACTTTGTTTATGCTGATGAATATGAAACATTTCAGAGTTAGTAGAGGGTGATGGCACAAAACACTTCAATTCCAATTGATAAAAATAGTAAAGTCGGCCATGGTTTTAGTGTTCTTCGTCTTTTACTTTTTAGATGGATTGTTCATGTTAAAAACAAAAACAACAACAACTTCTTTAAAAAAAAACTAAAACAATAAAAACAAATTCAGAACAAGTTTGTAATGTGAGGTTAGGGTATATGGTTTAGATGGGGGGTTTATATTGTCGGGTTAGGGTTTAGGGTGTAGGGTTCATATTGATGGGTGTAGGGTTTAGTTTTTAGTGCATTTTAAAAATTTTGAATACATTAACATTGCGGATTAAAAACACAGAAAACAACAACTTCTTTTAAAAAACTAAAACAATAAAGCAAATCTATAACCAGTTGGTAATGTGGGGTTAGGATATACGGTTAATGGGGGGGAGGGGGTTTATAATGTGGGGTTAGGGTTTAGGGTGTAGGGTTTATATTGGTGGGTGTAGGGTTTAGTTTTTGGTGTATTTTAAAAAATTTGAATACACTAACATTGTCGCTTTTAAACAAATATAACAACAACTACTTTAAAAAAACAAATTAAAAAAATAAAAGTAAATTCAGAACCAGTTTGTAATGTGGGGGTTAGGGTGTACGAGATACGGGGGTTTATAACATGGGATTAGGGTTTAGGGTGTAGGTTTATATTAATGGGTGTAGGGTTTAGTTTTTGGTGCATTTTTAAAATTTTGAATTATCATGGAAGTATATCATGAAGAAGATGAAGAAGAAAAATAAAAAAAATTGAGAGGACGACGACAAAAAAAGTCGACAGATAAAGAAAAGAAAACGAAGAAGACAAAGCCGATGAAAAAGTATTCATACAAAAAATGAGAAATAAGATGAACAAAAAGCATAAGAAAATTAAGAAGACGAATGACAAAGACGATGAAAAAGAAGAAAACCATATGATGAAGAAAACCAAAATCGAAAAAGACGATACGAATAAAAATAGGGAAGAATAAGATGGACAAGAAAAAAGGGGGAAAATCACAAGAAAAAGTCATAGAAGATGAAAATGATGAAATAGAAGAAAAATGAGAAGACGAGAAAAGAACAAAAAAAATCAAAAGCTAAAAAGAAAAAGAAAAAGAAGACCAAACAGGGGAATAAATTGTTGCAAAAGACAAGGAACAAGACCAAAAACATGAATTATAAAGAAGAAGATGGATTAGATGAAGAAGAAAAAAAAGAAGAAAAGAAGATGAAAAAGACGGAGGAAAAAACAGAAAAGGAAAAAGAAGAAAAAGAAAAAGGATGAGGAAGACGATGAAGATGAGACAAATAAAAACAAGAAGATTCGGAAGTAAAAGAAGATGGGGGCACTAAAGAAGGAGGGGAAGAAAAAGACAAAGAAAAACTGAAAGAAAAAAGAATAGAAGATGAAGAAGAAATGAAAAAAATGAAAGAGAAAGAAAGAGAAGAAGAAGAACACAAAGCAGATGAAGAATAAATTAGAAAATGCAAAGAAGAAGAAGAATAAAAATCATAATAAAAAGAAGAATTAGATGGATAAAAAAATGAAGAAGAAGATATAAAGTTGGAGAAGAAAAATAAAAAATTCCTTATATAAAGATGGATATAAATAATTTAAATTTAAAATTTATTGAGTAAACAATCAGTTCATTTATATTTTTTAATACTCATATTATTAATCAATAAAATATAAAATGAAATGGAACCAAATATGCGGAAGAAAAAATAAGGAGAATACAAGGAAAAAAACAAATAAGATGAAGCAAAAAGAACACCATATGGTGAAGAAGACAAAAGTCGAAAAAACGTGAAAAATTGAAAAGAATAAGATGAGACAAATATTATAAAGAGGGAGAGGAAAGAAGAAGAAAGAAGAAGAACAACTGGTACAAAAAAAATGAACAAGAATAAGTGAGAGGAGATAAAGATGACTAAAAAGTAGAAAAATGAGGATACATGGAAAGACACAAGACATTTTATTTCAATTTTACTTCCTAAAATATCAGGGCTCTCGGTTTGATTTGTGTTGCATATGGACAACTGGCCGATCAAATTAATGATCTATGTTGGTCTCACGGAGCTGTACTTGATTTGTTGACAATCTGTGTTTTAAGCGACTGGAAAATTGTAAAAAATGAAGGTATCTTAAATAATAAACGAAATAAAAACACTTATACGTTTGTTTACAATTCATTGATATAAATTAAATTATTGCATAAATAGATCAGTTTGAATTGCTTGGAATTGAAGGGCTATCTAGGTTTGAGGTTGATCTTGATGTTCCAGAAGTTAATCAGTTCAGAGAACTCATGTAAGTAAACTTTATTTTCGTTGAATTTTAAAAATTTAAATAAGTCAATATATCTAATGAACTAATGTATTTTAAAAATACAATATGTAGGCTCTTGAATATCCATAATCAAAATGACGACTAAGAAGAAGCTTCAAGACAATGTATGGCGAATAGATGTTGTCAATGAAGAAGATGAATTAACTTTGGCTTTTTTTTCCCTTTTTTACTTAAGCAATTTATAAATGTAAGAGGACTTTGAAGATATTTGTTTTTTTTTTATTTTAATTAACTTTATATGAGATTAACAAAATATTAAGATATTATTTCATTACAAAATTTACACATTAAATAAATAGTAGAAGAATTCAATAATTAAATAAAATAAATGTAACATTTCTAAAACCTTTTAGAATTTTAAAACTACTCCAGCCCGCGCATGGCGCGGGCCAACCACCTCGTAAGTAGGTGAAATTAAACAGTTCTCTAATTTTTACCATTTGATTTAAAAATAATATATTCTCCTTTTCAATTCATTCCACTTATTTATTTATTTTTAAATATACTAATTATAAAAAAATGTGTTTAACTCACTTTTCTACTAGTTTGGAGAGCGATAACATGAAATTCTACTCAATTTTGTTCATTAATATTTATTATATTGGTTTTTCAGTGACAACAATTTGCATCCTGGACATGTCTTTGGTTTCTTTTCTTGATATTTGGTTTCATTTCTGTAGCATATCAAGAAAATAAACACACAGTCGAGCAAAGCAAAAAACAGAGTGGCTTTATTATTCATCTTTATTTATTTATCATTCTTTATACACTTCTAAATAGCTTTCGAATGCCACGGATTGAACACTTATCAGAATAGTTAGCTTAGCTTGTTGAGCATATAATATGTAAGCTATACCCAACCTTACGGTAAATAAAATACACAGTTTTTAATAATTTGGAATTGTTTAGTAGGTACTCTTTTGTAAAACCATAATTTTGGCTACAATACGTTTAACAATTCTTTTTTTGGTTTGCCGGCCAGTACGTTAAACAAAAAGTTGAATACTAGTCTTTAAGGAAAGAAATAATAAATATTGAGATAAAATAAACAAAGCAGTAAAGATGCACGTACATAAGATTATATATATGTTGAAATATATCCATCCACATAAGAGTTTCAATCTTCATGTGCATGCGAAGATTATCATTGTATCTGGCAGAGTTCCACTCTCGACGGAATAAACGCAAAGCAGCCGCAAAATTTGAAAATTTGGAAGCCGAAAGCCTGCTAAAAGTATCTTGCCACAGATACCGTACGTCGTTTAAAGTCAAGATCGAAAAAGGATAACTTGAAAATAGCTTTGCTCGAATAAATATAGATTCGGAACTTCATTATATATCCTAATCAACTTCTCTAGTTTTCCATCATTTACTGAGTGCATGTTATGATTTTTAAAAATGGCATATCACTTTCTGAAAGCAATATATTATCCAAAAATTTAGCGACAAAGTTCCCAAATAGTTAAAATTCGAACTATACTAAAACAAAATCGCATGTTAAATGGCAAAATTAAGCAGACAGTAGTTTTAGGATTGTTTGAGTGATTAACTAAAAAAAAAAAATGGTGATAGACTCATAGACAACTTAATCAAATTGATCACGCGATACAACACCAAACTAGATTTCGGTGCAGGTGTGTGTGAAACCGTAGTATCAAGAAAAAATTGATATTAGAAAAAATTGAAACATGTGTTGTGTTTGTGTAGTGAAACTTAAGTTTTGTATAAGAATATTTAATGTACGATTTTTTTATATTGGGATGGACAGATGAGAGTGGGTCCTGGGATCTGGAAGATGGCCCTATAAAATAAGACACTTGACGTAACCAAGTGGGATGGGACCCATTTTCCCTTTGCCTTTGCGCATGCGTAACTCTCGAGAAGCTCTTTTGTTATCTTTCTACATCATCTCATTCTCATCTAATCTCATTTATCAACTATCAATCCACCCGTATACATTTTAATTTTAGAATAGACCAACTCGAAAATAAAGTAACTAGATGTTAATTTCCTTAATCGATCTACCCATGCTCTAGAAAATGTTAAACTCATATCTGCTCATATGTTAAACTCTCCGAGATCTCTATTCTATTGGCTCACAGTTTTTGTAAGTAATGTAAACACGTTCTTTCGTAAACCTTCTCTTCCCAAAAAGAGTATACAAAACTATCAATAGAAATCAAACAATTATTCAGGCTTACCAATAGTATACAAAACATGTTATTTATGTAATATTATGTATTTGATTAAATGAATAGTATAACTGATGCGGAAGTGCATGGAATATATGCTGAAAATGTTCTGAGACGATCACGAGGAAGGGCCAATCAAGAATAATGAAAATGTTCTGAGACGATCACGGTGTTTAAAGTACTATCTTTGGTGGGCCAAGCTCGATCTAAATCTGATCAAGACCAATTGTCCTACTCTCACATGTATCATTATAATCTATATAAAAAAAAAAACATCAAATAAATATAATCGAACGATTTATGTATAGATGCATGCTCACAAATGCGTTCTAATGAAGACACATGAATATGTGGAAAGATAAGTCTCACTATTCTTTTAAAAACACTTGGTTTTGGGAACTACAATTTAAGAAAAAATAAGTTTCATATTTCAGTTTGAACACGTTTTTTGTTCTTTAAATGATTAGTGATTGCGATATTCGTAGTGATCATATATGTGATTGTTTGAGCACACTTAAACCAAAAAGAAAAGTTGTTTGACATTATTTGCTGAATGTTTATCTATCATTTTCTTATATATATATATATATATATATATATATATATATATATATATCTGTATAATTAAATATAACCCAACACTTGACTTTTTGCGAAAACCGAATGTAACAATTCCAGGCAAGTTTGAAGATATAAGCCGTTACCTATATTAGAAATTAAACTATACATTATCTGATCCAGATATAAGACGTCGTTACCTATATGAGAAATGAAACTATATTGTTATCCTATAGATTTTACTTATTATTTTCTGTTCATATATTCCTTTTTGTGTTTTTTTGACATTATTCATTTTGTTGTTTTTTTTTGGTGATTGAGCTATAAAATTCGTATTTGTTATTCTGTTCTTATTCATTTCATCTGATTTTGGTGAGTTCACTATAGAAACATGTGTGCTTGTTTGTATATGACTTTTTAGATGTACCACACAAAAAAATATGACTTCTGCAGGTGATTCCTGATAGATAAAAAGTTATAAATAATGCTTGATTGATTGATGATTTATGTTGTGAAGACTTGTGGAGAGATGATCATGAGTACAAAGATCTGAAGTGTTTGAAAAGGAGGTGAGGTAAGGACATAAAAAGAGAACCTGGAAACAAACACAAAGCCAAACGAGAAAGGAAAAACTGACGACATAAAATAGACTTAGATGTGCGATTAGATTTGTTCAAGAGATTTCTGTTAAGTGTTAACTGATTCCCGTCTTGGTACTTCAAAAAATCAAAATTCTTCAAAAAAAAGAAAAAGTAATTAAACGAAAACTACCGTGGGAATAGCATGTATTATCATAAAAGTTAATCTTTGTAAATCCAAATTTTACTAACAATCAAGAAAAGAGAACAAAATGTTACACATGTCTCTCGTTTCATTCAAGTTTTTAGTGCAACCTCCTCGCCTGAATTAGCAAGGTTACGGAAATAAAAAATGAAACGAAAAACGACTTTACATAACTAATTCGACGACAATATAGTAATTAGATTATTCTCTTGGATAGTTATTATAATAATGGTAACCGTAGCTCTTCTCTTCTTCACGTTGCTGCTGCTGCGTCTGTTGGGAAGATAACGAGGAAGAAGAAGATGAAGAAGGCGTTGAGAAAGGCTGTTGCTGCTGACTGAAGAGACTCGATGTGTAGTACGATAAATCACCGTCGTTGTTACTCGTAAGCAACTGAGCGTATTGAAGTATGTCCTGGTTATAATTCGTTGGCAAGGAAGAGGAAGTAGTAGAAGATGGACCAAGACGAGGAGGAGGTGAGTTCATTAAATCACTACGTCCTCTTGGAGCATGAGCAGTGCCAGATTGAGATGCGACATAGCTTGTGGTCGCAGGGCCTTGGACGCGTTCAGGGAAGTTGAGTTTAGCCTTGGTGCCTTTGAATTTCAGGGCGGCTCGGTCATAGGCTAAAGCGGCTTCCTCTGCTGTCTCGAAAGTCCCGAGCCACACACGGGCTGCTTTCTTCGGGTCACGGATCTCGGCCGCCCATTTCCCCCATGGTCGCTGCCTTACGCCTCTATAGTGTCTTCTTCTTGGTTGATCTTTAAGAATATGCAAAAAAACAAAAACAAAAATTATTGCATGTGCAATTCTACATGCATGAGAAGATACTACGTGTTATTTCAATTATTAGTTATAGCAAGGAATAATTTAAGAGAAGTTTATTTATTAATGTTTTTTACTTGAAAGAAACAAAAATGGACGACTTAATGGAACATGGTGCATAAAATAGTACTTAGAACGCATCAACTACATATGCATACTATGGAACTTGCAACAATATATAGTTATATACTATAAACTATATCTCTCATGAAATGACATTTCTAACTGTTAGTTTAGATAGAATATACAGGCCATAAAGTTGTTAAATTTTACTTTTATATCTAACCATCTGGAACTCTTATCAGCAGAGTCAACCCAGCTAGATACAGCTCCAATACTCTGTTCAAGTATTTATAACTTTTTTTTTTCTTGTCACACATCACCAAAATATTCATATTGACATTTAAATTTCACCCAAAAAAGAACTGATAAAATTGAGCAAAGACTTATTGCTAATTAACCAGTTTAAGATTTAATCACAAAAGAAAATTGTATCATCAAATGGAAATTATTTTCTCTATAGAGAATAGCTGAATTTTGTCTCTATATATGTATGATTAATTAATTTCAGTTGTGTTTATGTGCATACAAATATAATTTAGCATCCAAAGAATAAATGTGATGTTGTGACTATCACCCAATAAAAGTATAAAGTAAGACTTGATTTTTGATAACAACTTTTAGGAATGAGTCGTACTACGCATTTAGCTTTTAACGCACCTTAAAAACAAGTTAATCATGTTGAAAAAACCTCCAAAACATTGATAAAAGACAACTCTGAAGTTGATAGAGAGAATGATACAACTAACTTCAAACGAACAAAGGAACGTGCGTGGTCGAAATTACTCGTGTATATCTAGTTAGGTAAGAACTAAGAACACATATGTAGGCTATATGTTTGACGAATTAAACCATGGGTTAATAAAATATTATCTAATTTATACTTTGGAAAAGAAAAAAAAAAGGATAGACACGTAGTATCCTGATCGGTGGTTCAATTCAAAGACAGAAGGAAAGTTCTTTACGGAAAGTAAATTAAGTGACAGATGCATTGAACTTGATCAACCTAACCTATACAAATTCCTTTTTCTCCCTAATTTAATTATTAAGAAAGAAAATCGAAAGGGCTATTAATAGCAAGTCTTTAGTTTGTTAACTTATTTTAACAAAGTTACATCAGCTATTCAGCTAGCTAAAACGATTAAGCGATTTAAATATTGAATTAATTACCTTGGTCTTGTTGAAGTTGATCGGATTGATCAAGCTCTTGTTTGACCGGCGGGTCTGCCCTTTCTTGTCCGTCGGCTGATGGATACTCGATGACACGGCTGAGAGAGGAGATCATGGCGGTGACATCAGACTCGTCCCAAGAAGGATTCTCCGCCGACGATGTTTCCGGTGGAACCGGTCCCTTTCCATACCTCCGATCCACTTTTACAATAAACTACGTACTCACAAGTATGTAACACACACACACACACAACAAAATAACAACACGTGTGTATATGTATTTACAAGACTTTGAAAGGAACTAAGTTTGAATAAATTGGGTTGGAAATCTAAGGAGTGATTAGAACGTGGAGCTTGGCTTGGTGATGAACAAGTTGGGAGCAAAATAATAAGGGTTTTCTTTACTCTAGGCTATTGATATCATGAGGAAAGGAGATGTGAAAAAGGGTTTTATAAAGAGAAGGATCTACAAGAAAAGAGGATATCATTTAAATAATCTATACAATAATAATTAAAATCTTTGGAATGGTGCGGGGTGGGACCGTTCTTTGAGTTCCTCATTCTCTTTTTCTTTTTCTCAATCTTTATTTTGGGGAGCTTTGCTTCGCATGTTTGGGCAGCAGTGTTATGCACAAATTAGGAATGAGTGCAACGAATATTTTCATGTTTATATATATATATATATATATAACAGGTTCTTCTTTACGTTGATTACTTATTTTTTTCTATATTCGATCCAAATATCTGTTAAAATTTAAATTTCATTCTTCACCGAATCGACAAAGATAATATCACAGTTATTTCTTTGGTTTCCTTTGTGGAGTTAAAGAGTGCTCTAAAACAAAACGAAAAATCGAAGGTTGAAGCATGCTTAGGGCAGGGGATTATGAACAAAGTAAAAGAGAAATAATTAAGGGGAAAAAACGTGAAAAAGAACAAAAGCGGCGTGATTCGTGAATCCATAAAAGGCCAAAGTAGAGAAAATAAAAACAATAAAATTTACATGGGACCCATCCTAGTCGAAATCTCAAAATCCGCTTCTTCTTCCTCCACGATTATAGAGTGGTAACAAAATTCGTTACTCAAATCATATGTATCGAATCAAACCGAAATGTTATATGACACTGAAACTTCTTTATTAAAAATAAATAAATCTAGGACAACGAAATTAAAACTGAACCTCAGACGATTTGAATGGTGAACTGATCAAGAAGGGTGTAGTTTCTGTTCAACGCTCTTTGGGCATTTTATAAGCCCATTATATATATAAGCCCATTTCCTAGTTTCCAAACTGTTTCATGAAATGCTCTGTTTTTTGTGAGTAATTAAAGGCTTGGAAATTGTCAATTCTGTGTTCCATTTTACAGAGGAAAATGAAACAAGGTCTGTCCAAAATATATAACAAAATATCCACATTCCCACAAAGTATTACACAGCATAGCCTCACATGTATATATTTTTATTGCAAACCAAATCTATCGATTCCCCAAGGAAGAACAACTTCAGTTATTGAAGAATCTGGCAACCACACATGTCTCCATAAACTCTAATGCCTTTCCCGATTTAATGCATCTAGGAGTCTTGTATTGACCGATGGAAGCACCTTGTGAGATGAAGAAGTCCATAAGAGAATCAAACGTGCCTTGACGCACAACTCTAGTCTCCAGAGGCCCAATAGACCCATCTTTGAACCTACATCTCTTGTAAACATTGTCAAGCGACTCCTCCATCGCTGAAGAGCACTTGGAGAACACTTCTTCATTGCGCTCCAAGTAATTCTTGGTCTTCTTCTTCTTCTCTCCCTCTTTGCCCTTCACTTCCAAATAAATCACGTAATGACCCGGAAACGTTGAGGTGTCAGCATAGCTGGTGAAGTCCACAAGAATGACATCTGATGAGTCGAGAACCAGCTTCGCTTGACTCACCGCCTTAAACAGATCTTCTTCGTTGGTTTTGTCGGAATCGATGCTTAAAACCACGTTCTCTCTTCTCACAAACTTAAACTCAGGCGCGTTGTTGTAGAAACCAGTCACCAGTAGAATATCTCCAACTCTCATTCTATACAAGCCTGAAAATAAAAAATTATTCATACAAACATTAATTAGTTAAACCATGTAAGAAAAAAGGATTTATTTTTTGTTAAAGTCATGATGTTTTTTTTTTTTTTTTTTTCAACTCACCGGCGAAATTTGTGACCACGGGTTCGTAAGTGCTGCCAAGTTTGACATCTTGAAGGTCGACCACATCGCGGTTGTCTCCATCCATTGGTATGAACTCAAAGTAAGACATGTTGGGCATGAAAGCGTAAGAAACATCTTCAGGTTGACACAGAGGATCAAGATTGATCCCGAACGTTGTCTCCGAAGAACCGTAAGTAGTTGAGACGAGAGGCAAGTCGCTGCAGTAGTAGTTCAACATGGGAACGTACTGTCCCATCGAACCAGTGATAGTGGTTTCAATGTATTTGGTGTTTGGCCAGAGTTTTTGGACTATACCTTTCCAAGACTTTTGGTTGCATATTGTTTCGATCGTGTCTGCTAAGTCAGGACGTGGCCCTCCAAGGACTAAAGACACCGAACTCCGACAACCGAGGTCTGTGACCCAGTTGCTGAGATGGCCTGATCGGATGTTTGAACACAACTCCTCCCAAGAGTTTTCAAGAAACTTGATTGCTCGGACCATGACTGAAGCGAAGATGGAACCCGTTCTCACAACCTCGTCTCTTTGGACTAAGCCACAGAGCAAATGGCAGTAGAGGCTCTCTGTGTTGTTTGGGCATAACATGACTTCATCAGGGCTCGTGTATGAGTAATACCAGTTTGATGGACGGTTCTTGAAGTAGTCGCTCTTGAAATAGCTGCTTGTTGCGACTCGAGCAGGCAAGCCAGAGGGAGTAATGAGTTCTTGTTTAGTGAAGAGAAACATCATCCCTTTTCCTTCCTCCATACCTTTCAAATACCTAAACAGAACAAAGAGCAGATTTTTGTTATCATCATGGATCTAATCCAAATATTAGTCTTTCTAAGAAAAAAAGAAAAAAGAACTATTGCACTTACTTGGTTATAACATGCATACGAAGATCGTAGATGAATGTTAAATTGTCCAAGTACTTGGTGTTCCATGGCATCATCTTTTGTGCTCCACCCGAAGTTCCCGAGCTGCACAAACAATTCAAGAATTTAGTTTTTTTTTTTTACAAGAAATAAACTATAGAGAGAGCTTTGTATATATGTACCTTAGCAAGAAACCAGTAATAGGTCGGGCCGAAATGATGTCTGATGATTCTCCATTAACGATACGATCGATGTAAGGCTTCATATCTTCATAGGTCACCACCGGTACGTTTTTCTTGAAGAGCTCTTTGTCAAACCTCTCGATGTGATAACGTTGGAGGTACTCTGTTTTTGAGTTAAGTGTGAGTATCTCCTCCAACAAGTTTTCTTGTATTTGCTTCACGTTGAAAGTTAAATCCTCCAGCTTCTTCTCAAACCCTTCGTTGATATCGGAGATTGTTGGCTTCATGTTTGGTTCTCTTTTATTCTCTCCGATTCTCTCTAATTCTCTCTAATTCATATGGAAACAGAGTGAACACTTGGCTCTATATATAGCAAGAAAAAACTATAACTAAATCGATTTCGTAATGCATGTTGTTGATAAAAGGACAAAAAAGAAGAAATCGGTTTAGCAGTTGGTGGGTCTCGGTCTCGGTCAATGTTTAGTTGATATTTTAGCTGTAGAATAGTCTCAAGCGAGGTCTACAAGTTAATTATACGACTCACACCTTAGAGTGTGAACGGTAACACAACATGCTTCAATTTTGTAATAAGTATATGCGAGGAGTTTTTGTATATAGGAATATTAGGCCTCCGATAAGAAATAGTTTTTGTCAAAAGAAAGAGAATGGTATGACTACGAATTAATTCGTGGGATTCCAAAGACAAAAGATATAGGGCCATATTAAAAAAAAGTGTAATTTAATCTGTGAGAGCACGTTAATAAAACGGATCTTTTTTTTCAATACAACTAAGAATTCATGAAACAACGTTGTTTAACTAACTAAAAAATGTAGTACAACTAATTCATGGATTCCTTTAACAAAAAAAAAATAAAAAAGCGAATTCATGGATTCCTAAAGACACTGGTAGGATTAGTATCAGGTTTCTAGAAAATCTATGGTA
The DNA here is from genome assembly GCA_026724425.1 of Erythrophleum ivorense. NCBI lineage: Eukaryota > Viridiplantae > Streptophyta > Magnoliopsida > Fabales > Fabaceae > Erythrophleum > Erythrophleum ivorense. The sequence goes on from JAIUCV010000983.1 coordinate 188,615, forward strand.
TTACCCTTTTTTCATATTTTCATGTTTTTAAAGTATTATTCCATTATTTTTCGTTATTCGTTTACTTTTTATGTTTTCGAAAATTATGCTGATAAGCTCTTCATCGTAAATGGTCAAAAACATTTATGAAGATCAGGCCTAATAGGTTTTCCCAATGATGTTAATGAATATTTTAAAATAAAATATGTAAACTGAGATTTTTTTGTTCTAGTTATAGATTATTACTCCGCTTTAGTTCGACAAGACTTGGAAATATGTAGTTATTTATCATGTCGCTGATTATTATTCATTAGTCAACAACACAGTACTCCCACTACCGTTTTTCTTGTTGGTATCTGATTCATGAGAATCTATAGAGTCAGGAAAACGCGGGGAAATAAAAGGGAAATCTACAAGAATTTTCTGCAGGAATTGTTCTTCTTCCAAACTATGTTAAAACTTTTGCGCAAGAAAACATATATTCATACTCAAAGACCACAAAGACTCTACATTGAGAGAAACGGGTTCCATATAAAAAACCTTTTCTTCTTCTTTGGTCAACCAGTATAAAATTATTTAGTTGCGACTCTTGTTAGTCGTGATGAAAGTGATGGAGACTGGAAATTACAAACGAAGTTTCAATAAACTAGTTTTTCATGGAAAACCAAATAGTCTTTGTGAAGAGTACTGAAGAAAACGAAACTGAACGCAAGAGACTCTAAACTCACCTGCAGTAGTCTCTTCTCTCTTCTCCAGATTGATCCACTCAATTACAATAGATTCCTCTCCTTTCGGAAATTTGTGAAAATACATTAAACCACAACAAGAATAGAAATAAAAATCAATATATCACACAATATAGCACAGTACGATACAATGCTAATCGTTAATATTATATGGCTCTCCCTTAAGCTCCAATCGTAGTCTTATCCAACTGTACTATGTTTTGTTCTTTTAACCAAACAACTCAAGCATTGTTAAATTTATCATAGATAAATACAAATGTGTTTTGGCCCTTAAAATGGAAAATAAACAAATTATTATTCTATGACCTTCCAACTGTAAACAAATAAAGTTAGTGGACTTTATGAAGTGGGGACCTGGAGGGATATTGCCCAGAAAATCTATGGAAAAAATAAATGAAGTTCCAAGTAAACTTCAGTGTTGGAGGAGGTCATTTCTAAATTAGCAACAAGAATTTTAAATAATTCATTAACTTCAAGTCGTCTCATCTTCAATTTGAATTAGTTTAATATGCACAACCTGACCCAAGTCACCTGACTAGACTAAACAGAAATTGGGTTAAATAAAAAACTAAAAGATTTGCGATAGCTAACTGTGAAATGATCTTTACGCAAGTTTCACAAAGTACCGAAATAAGACAAGGCTTGTGAAAGCCAAATTTAAGGCTCAACAAAAGAGTACTTCTTTGTAAAGAGAGTTTTTAAGCAAAATCTTTGAAGCAATGAAACGTAACCCATGATTTGGTTTATCAGCAAGTCCAAAGATTGAAACTCATTTTTTAACAAAAAAGAAAAGAAAAGTTTGAAGCTCGTTTAAACGAATCGAAAGAAAATAAGAGCTAGGAGGTACCTTCTTTGTGTCTGAGAATATATATTCTTTGACTTGTGAGATTTCAAATCTTGGAGATTCTGCTCTTACAAAATATTAGAAACATCGGCTTATTAGCATTTCTTATTGTCTTCTTTGTCAAATGTTCTCATCCTCACCCAAAATTTTAGAATATGCTAGCGTCCCAAGTCTTTTCATAGTAGCTTAGCTATTGACGCCAGGATGTGTTAAAAGGTTGTCAAAGAAACCCATTTATCTACCAGTCTCAAAGGCAAAGCATATTCTATCTACCAGTGTCAAAGGCAAACCGTTTCGAGTCTTTTCTTACTATGTTCCCATACTTTTTCAGTATGCAAGTTTCTTCTAAATTGGGTAAGAAAAAGTCGAGGAATTAAAACTATCTATGATGCTACAAGTTTGCATCTCTCATGGATCACAACTTCATCTCCGTGTAGCGTTTTCAACTAACTTAATAAGTAGCTCCATCTCATTTATCGAGGGGCGATATATTTTCGGGTGAGATCTAACCAAACCGAAAGAAAGATCATACATCTGCTTCATCTAAACTTCGTCTGGCACGATATTGACGACCCTTACTTTTGAAACTGGTGCAGCTATCTGATTCTCCGATTTCAGTATCCTCATCTCCTGTTGCACTTGGCATCAAATCCTCTGCCACCTGTCCAGCTACAAGAGGCTTCGTCTCACCACAGTTACTACTGTCTTCTCTTACGTCCTTGGTCTTCTTCTGCGGAATAAAAGAGACTTTCTTGAATGATCCTGACTCTGAAGTTTCTAATCCTTCAACAGCCTTGGGAATGTCCATATCCTCTGTTGTTGGGGACTTCTCTTTCAATTCGCAAGATGGATCAAAGCTGTAACGGGTGTACTTCGAAGGATTGACCAAGTAATCTGGTACCTGAGCACCACTTTTACCCTGCTGCAATACGATTTTTACGGAGGCAGAAGCTGAACAAGTATCTCCAGGCTTCTTTGATGTTTCTTCAGATACAACATCAAACCTGACTCGCTTACTTGTTCTTGCTTCTGAATCTGAACTGCTCTCTTTCCTTTTAAGTATAGGTTTTGGTGGCACAGCTTTGGACGATTCTTCAGAGTGTGGCGGTTTGCTTTTAGAGGGGTGATCGCCAGAGCCAGAGGCGCTAAATTTGCTGGCCTCGATTTCGTCTTCCTTCAGCCTATTTTTTGCAGCTATATGGTTAGCACGAGGATCCCGAACCCGCCCACCAGACGATTCAGAAAGTGCATCTTTCATAGACAAGCCTTCATCGCCATTCTCTTCGCCTAGTGCGACTTTATCATACTCATCTTCTTCTGCCTGCGTTAAGAATCAAACATTTTAAGCCGTATTGAACAGTTTCAATGGATTGTTGATAAAAGAAAATGCCTACCACCAAAGCAACAATTACGTTATGTGCTCCAAATAAGCCTAATACATTGTCAACAAGAAAATTTCAATTCAATAATCTCGAACTTGGTTATATAGGTTGAAGATTCACGAATCACGTATAAAACTCCATAAGTCACGGGCACATTCAACACCAGTATGTTTGTATAGTCAATGTCAATGCTCTTCCAATTGTTAGGCTCAAAATTATGATATGAAACTAATAAATCCAAGAGAGAAGGACCAACAATGTTCCCTAAATTTAATTTGCTGATATGAGTAGTGCGTTTCCTAATCGTTAACAGACCAAAAAACTTTTGAAGGAAAATTGATTTACCTCATCATCGAGAGTGCGATCAAGGCCCATGGAGGCTCTGATACTCCATTCATCATCAAAATCCTCGTTAGCAACTTCCTCTAGATCATCCTCTCCCTCTAATGGCTTCCGAGCAGTGCTCGAGATCCTCTGTTGTCTCAACAGGTCATTGAACGATGACGCACAAGGCATCTCGTCCCTATCGTACGAAGCGAGCTGCTCCCGCTTCCACTCTCGCTTCTCCACCTCTGTGTCGGAGAGAGACCATACCGATCCCGATTGCTGCCGCGACGCCGGAGCAGAAGGCGTAGATAAGTTGGAAGACGAGGAACGAGAGAAGGCGAGAGATCCGAAGATTCTCGCGACGCGAGACTGGAAATCTTCGTCGGCCGATCCAGACGATGCCATCGGGAGCAATCAAACGAATCCTTCTTCCTCCTTCGATTGAGGGTATATAAATCAAACAAATCGGTTGCCCAATTTCCAATTTTTGTCCGGAATTCGGTGACGGCGAGCAATGTAGAGAGAGCAAACCGCCTTGCGCGTGATCCTTATTAATTTATTGATGAAATAAAATAAATTTTAAACATCTTAATGGGCATTTTAAAACTTTTGGGCCTGACAATGCGTTTCCTGACTTTGGGCCTATCATTAGCCTAGCTCAGAGAATTCAACCTTGGCTAAATGGTTAAATGCCTCTAAAAATATCCACATGAGTTTTTAATTTTTTCTAACTAATTAAATTATACTAAATTAATATTTTTAAAATTATTTTTTTTTTCTAAATTTTAAACAACTAATAATACTTTTCTATATCATCATCTAATATTAAGAAATTTTTCAAATTTTAGATTTGAAATATCAATAAATATAAAAAAGCATGTATAAATTTTTAGTAACACAAAAAATATTTAGATTTATATTAAGAAAATTTCATAATTTAAGATAAAAGTTTTAATTATATAAATAATCATTGAAATTTTTTAACAAATAAGAAAGAACAAATTTATAAAGTATATATATATATTTTATGTGGACACTCTAAATAACTATCGATATCAAATTAAAAAAGCTTATGTTAAAATTACTTTACAAATTTCAACATAAAATTAATATTTTACAAGAGAAATGGAGCCATATATAATTTTAATGGTGGAGAATAATCTAGACAAATAAAAAAGAAAAAAAATTGAAGAAAAAAAGACAAAAAGAAGAATAAGAAGATAAAATTGAAGAAGAGTGAAAACGAATATATTGAATTGCGAAGACAAAATAGAAATTAAAGAAGGCAAAGATGAATAAAAAAAAATCAGATAAAAAACTTGAGAAGAAACCAAACAAAAACAAAAAATTTGCGAAGACCAATTTAAAGAGGAAAGCGAATAAGAATGAAGAAGATGAAATCAAACAAAAACAAAGAAAAAAGAATAAAAAATAAGCGCAAAGACGAAGAAAAGCAAACGTAAAGATGAGTGAAAATGAAAAAGAAACCATATTAGAGAAAAGATAAAGAATAAATCAAAACAGAAAAGACTGAATAAGAATGAATCAAAGAAAACTAAAAAACATAAAAACAAGAACGAAGAAGAAAATAAAAAACAATGATATATGTCGATTGGATTCTCTTCATTTTGGTTTTATAACCCTAGAAAACCTACCAAAATATTAGATTATCTTCTAGCTTAAATATGTTTATACGTACATTTTCATTTTTAAGTTTGGTTTGGTGTATCTGAGAAAGAAAATATGTTCTACATAGGATTAAAGAGACTTATGCTAAAATATGTACAAAAGCAATAGAGTGAGAAAAAAAGTTAGAAGGAAGAATAACCAATACAAAGAAGAAGAAAATAAATCTAGCAAAAAAATAGCATTTTTGATGGAAATAATTTATCATAGAAGAAACAGAAGAATATGAAACAAGAAGAACAAAAATAAAAATAAAAAGTAAATTAAGAAAAGGAAGGACGAAGATAGCAAAGAACAAAGTCATAAAAAAACCAAAAAGATAAGGTTAAAGAAAAAAAAATCAAATAAAAAGATGAAACCGAAAAATAAGAAATTGAAAACTATGCGTAACTATATATTTATGATCGCATAAATTAAATTATTTATATTATTATTAGAAATTGCTTATTACATGTGTGAATATGTAATTATACTATCTCTAACTTAATTTTGTTTCCGTGAATCTTTTTTTATTTTTAAGTTTGGTTGGTTGTATCAGATAATGAAGCTTTTACTATTACATAAGATTAAATTAAAGAAAACTACAATAAAACTATTTATAAAAGGGATCATGTACTGGAGAATAATCAAGAAAAATAAAGAGAAGAAGCGAAACAAAAAAAATATAGCAAACTTCTAGCAACTTCGACCGTATAAACTAATCATATGAAAAACGGAATAATAAGAATCAAGATGAGGACAAAAATAAGAAGAAACAATGAAAAAGCAAAGACAATGATATTAAAAATGAAGATAAAAAATAAAAAATAATAACAAAGATGAAAAATGAGACAGAATAAGTAATTGTAAAGACAAAAAAAAACTAAAGATGAAGAAAGACGAAAATAGTAAATATGAAGATAAAAAAAAAAATTGAATAAAAAGCGAAAATAAAGAAAAAAAAACTAAAAAATATGAAATAAAATAAGAGAAATAAGAACATTGATTCACTATAATCAAATATGCTACTACGAAAAAAACTTATGAATAAAAATATTTAGTCAAATTATTAATATAGATGTGCGGGTGAAAAACCTAGTATAATATGAAATATATTCAAAAGTGAAAATTTTAGATTTTACGACCCGTAGTCCCGTAGGCCTTTTGATTGTCTTAAGAAATGAAAGAGGGGACAGATAAAAAGGGAAAGAGATATCTAAGTCATAGGTAGGATATCATATGAGATGGAAACATACGATACATGATGGTCTGATTAGAAAGACCAGATAAAATAGATTAGGACAAGTAGACCGTCTTTGTAAGGAATATTTTCTTAATTAATCAACTTTAATTATCTAGATGCTTATCTGGTCTTAGAGTGTATGTAAATTATCCCAAGCAATTGTTATTTATAGTTTCCTATGTTTTTTCAAGGTAAAATCGCTTGTTTCTCTCAATTTTGTGAACAGTTTTTCTAGGTAGTGTATCTTTTTTTTTGTTTTTCTAGTCACAACTAGTTTCACTATTTATCAGGTCTTGGACAAGACTTAAACCAACGAAGAACAAGATTTTGAACTACATATAACAGGATAGTGGCTAAAAGATACACTACCATAATGATTAAACAATCTTCTAGCAGCTAGACAAGAGATCATACATTTTAATTTAAAAATGGGATTTTGAATCTCAAATGCGACTGTAAAGGTAAGATCTTTGGTGTCCATTTTGTTCCAAATTATCCCACTTTTCTTTTTGCTTTTACAAAATTTTCCACCCTTGAGAGTTCAATTTTTAAGAAAAGATCAAATAAAATTTTAATCATTTATACCCCACTGACCTCTCTGTCTCTCCGAAGTCCGAACAAAAGGTAATGGAGAAGCAACCAGAGGACGGGTCCCACCACCCCTTCCCTAAAGTCCTCCAGATAAGCTCTGCGTCCACTACACGCGCCTCTTTATTTCCCGCTTCTCAACAGTGTACGCGCCTAAAAGCGCGTGAGTTACGGGATTTTAGCCTCAGTCCTTGTTTTCTCAGATGACCACTGTTACAGAAAAAAAGAAAAAAAGAAAAAAAGTACAGTCAGTCCTCTCCTCCATTCCCTCTCTTCTAATTTACACTTAAGAGCCACCTTGAAACGACGACGTATGCTACCAACCTTCTCGATCTCCGGCGGTAAATAAACGTCATAGTTTCGCCGCCTTTTGGGGTAAAATTTAAAGAAGACGGTGAAGTTTTTTATTGTTTTCTTTTCTTTCTCTTCTCCCGAGACACTTCATCTAAAAACACCCCCACTGTTTTCTTGTTTTCCTCTCTCGATTTCACTGAGGGTTTCGTGAGAAAAAACCAGCTCGAATTACGCTAAGCTCGATACTTGGGAAGATCATCGGGCTTGCTTTTTTTTTTTTTTTTTTTGATATTTCGAGAGAAGCTTAAGTAGAGAGGAAGAAGATCTCACTTTTTTATTGTCTGTGCTTTTTTTTATGGCATCCGTGTGAGTGAGAATTATTGTTCTTAGCTTCTAGGCTTTTTAATTTCCGTGTGATGTTAATTGGTGTTTGTTGAAGTAAACATTAGCTCAAAAATGCATTTCACCAAGCTTGATGACTCTCCCATGTTCCGCAAACAGGTTTGTGTCTACATATCTTGGTTCCTTCTACGTTTGTCCTCATGTGTCGAGTCTTTTAGCGTCTTAGGTTTAATTTTGTGTCATATTAGGCAAGATTTAATCCTCATGTTGTGAACAGATAGAAACTTTGGAGCCATTAGGTTGTGGTAATGTCTGGAATTTTGGGTGTTCGCCGACATTTATTATACCCCAAAACTAGAGTGGAACTTCACCGGTAGCTTCCAATTAGTTTGCCACACAGAAATTGGTTTAACTTTTAGTTGTCTGGACGGCCTATTCGCGATTTACCTTGTCAATAAGTCATGTCGCTCGATGACTTGTGATCCAGTTTATATATGTTTGGGTCTCTAACTCTGTGTTTTAGGATACACTTTGTGCCCACTTAGCTAGTATTCTCATGCTCACTGCTTTAGTCGGACTTCTACTGTTATATATACTCTACTGGCCACGAGACGAGCAGTAATATATTGCAACTTAAACGTTTAATATTGATATCTTGTTCTGAAACAGTTACAAAGCATGGAGGAGAGTGCGGAAGTATTGCGGGAAAGAAGTCTCAAGTTTTACAAAGGATGCCGGAAATACACGTATGCTCTAAAATTTCACTAGTTCTTAGGATTGTAGGCGTCTATTCAGAGTTTTCTTCTGGCTCAACGACACATGAGAACATACCTCTTAACAGAGATAGTTTGTGCTTCATTTTTCAGTGAAGGGCTAGGCGAGGCATATGATGGGGACATTGCTTTCGCAAGTGCACTTGAAATGTTTGGGGGAGGCCATAATGATCCAATAAGTGTGGCTTTTGGAGGTATGACCGACTTCAAGTAGTCTATAAAAACTCACACTAGCATTTACTCTTTACACTTCTCTTGTTATCTGAGATTTATTGGTGATGGTGGAAACATCTCAATTGAAAATTGGAAAAGTAAACTACTTTCTTCAGAGATGCTGATAGACTCGAACTTGTTGTACCAGGACCTGTCATGACCAAATTTACAATTGCGTTGAGGGAAATTGGGACTTATAAGGAAGTTCTTCGGTCACAGGTATGCTACTTTGTTACTCTTGACGTTCTCTGTGATTTTCCCCACCCCCAGCCTCTTTATAGATTGCTTCACCTTAAGACATTGTATAGATTTCCAGATCAGTTCAAGTTTTCATTTTGATGGGTTCTCATTGTCAGGTGGAACATATACTGAATGACAGATTACTTCAGTTTGCCAATATGGACTTGCATGAGGTTAAGGTACAAGCTGCTTGCATTCTTCTTGGCTAGATATTCAATTTTTGAGTAAAACCATGCTGGCCATTTGTACAAGTGCAAGGCTAGCATGACAAGGTTGTATTTGAATATGGAATCCTGAGAGACCATTTTTGCCACAGGAAGCCCGGAAGCGCTTTGACAAGGCTAGCCTTACCTACGATCAGGTATCCCTTTGTGCAGGGTTTTTTTCCGTTTTCTCCACTTTGTTGACAATTTGACATGGTTTGCACTACAAAAGATAGTTCGGAAAGACTAATTAACTTCATGTTGTGCTTTAGGCCCGTGAGAAGTTTTTATCTTTGAGGAAAGGTACAAAAAGTGACGTTGCTGCTGCTTTAGAACAGGTATGGTACATAACTATTGAATACCGTGTAGTTATTGTCTCTCTTTGTTATAACTAACATATTGTATTATTGTGATACTTTCAGGAACTTCACACTTCGAGGTCTATGTTTGAGCAAGCTCGGTTCAACCTTGTAATTTTCTTTTGTTTGATCTTAATTATCAATTCCAGTTACCTTCTGTCACATTCATGCTATTGTTGGAGTAATGTTTTTTTTTTTTTTTTTTTTTTTTGGTTTCCCTAATTTATTCTCAGGTGACTGCTCTTTCGAATGTTGAAGCTAAGAAAAGGTTTGAATTTTTGGAAGCAGTCAGCGGAACGATGGATGCACATCTTCGGTACTTTAAACAGGTATGTTTGTTAGCTTCCTCAGAATTTTGAAATAGTCTGAAAAGGTTTGTGTCAAATCTGAATGTGGCTGCTTTCAGGGTTACGAATTACTGCATCAGATGGAACCATATATTAGTCAGGTCAGTTTATTTCAGTTTCCTTTTCTTCAAGTAATAGATCCCTAAATACTTGGGGTTTAAGAATTCTCTTCTAAGACTATATATGAGCCTTCACATGTCATTCAGTGTGTTGAGAACGCTTAGATAGTTGCATTTTGGAAGCTACTTATACCTCTTTTTTTTTTTGTTGCAGGTCTTGACGTATGCACAACAATCCAGAGAAAGATCAAATTATGAACAAGCAGCACTTAATGAAAAGATGCAGGAGTACAAAAGACAGGTTGACCGAGAGAGCAGGCATGGTTCAAATGGTTCTAACGGATCCCCTAATGGAGATGGGATACAAGCGATTGGTAGAAGCTCTCACAAAATGATAGACGCCGTAATGCAATCTGCCGCGAGGGGAAAGGTTGAATGAATGCCCTTTTACATATGAATGAGACATCTTCCAAAGAGTGCTATTGACAATTCTTGGTGCTTCAGGTGCAAACAATACGGCAAGGTTATCTCTCTAAGCGGTCCTCAAACCTGAGAGGAGACTGGAAAAGACGGTTCTTTGTTCTTGACAGCCGAGGAATGCTGTATTATTACCGAAAACAATGTAGCAAACCATCTGTGAGTTTTGTATTTATATAGCATTTTTAATTTGTTAAAAAAAGCAGAATCATGCAAACGGTTTTGCCGTATTGGTGAAAGATTTTCTTCACCTGTTTTTTGCACAGCCTAACCTTGTTGATTTGATGTTTAGGGGTCTGGCAGCCAGCTTTCTGGACAGCGAAATAGCTCAGAGCTTGGGTCTGGACTACTTAGTAGGTGGCTTTCTTCAAATAGTCATGGCGGAGGCGGAGTACATGATGAGAAGTCTGTAGCCCGTCATACAGTGAACTTGCTTACCTCAACAATAAAAGTCGACGCTGATCAATCAGATCTGAGGTTTTGCTTTAGGATCATTTCACCTACAAAAAACTACACGTTGCAGGTTTGATTTGTTGCTGCCTTAGAGCTTTTATGTTTGCATGTTGCAAGTTTGACCAGATTTTAATAGTTTTCACTCAGTGTTTACTTATGTTTGTCAGTGCAGGCTGAGAGTGCACTCGATCAAATGGATTGGATAGAAAAGATCACTGGGGTTATCGCGTCACTACTTAGCTCTCAGGTCCCTGAACGGGTAAGTATTATCATTATTCCTTTGCATGGCCAGCCGAGTAGGCACATGTTAATTATCAATGCAATTTTTGGTGATGGTTCTTCGGCTCCATTCCAGTGTCTTCCTGGTAGTCCCATGGGAAGTGGTCACCATCGATCTGCTAGCGAAAGTAGCTCATATGAAAGTTCTGAATACGATCATCCAACTACTGAAGAATTTGTATGTGAGAGGAGCTTTTTGGGGTACCAAGAAAGGCCATCAAGAAGTTTTCAGCCGCAACGGTCCATTAGAAAGGGTGAGAAGCCCATTGATGCTCTTCGAAAAGTGTGTGGGAATGACAAATGTGCGGATTGTGGAGCTCCAGAACCAGACTGGGCTTCTTTAAATTTGGGGGTTCTTGTCTGTATCGAGTGTTCTGGTGTTCACCGTAATCTTGGCGTGCATATATCTAAGGTAAACCGCAATAACTCTTAAATTGTTTGCAAAATAGATGTACGTTCTATATTAACTAACCCATGGATAGAAGTAAAGAAAAGTCCATAATCAGAATCCTGAAGTAACCCTTCTTGATGTTCATTAGCAATTCAGATTGTTAGAGCATTATCTGACGACAAATTGTTACAGGTTAGGTCACTCACTCTCGATGTGAAAGTATGGGAGCCATCTGTTATAACTCTGTTCCAAGCTCTTGGAAATACTTTCGCAAACACAGTTTGGGAAGAGTTGCTTCATTCAAGGAGCGCCTTCCATGTTGACCCTGGCTTAACAGGGTAAAAACTTCATTTATGATTGAAATGTTTGCATTCTCATCTAAAGTTATAACAACCTTAATCACACCTAGACATAACGAATGTAAAAATATTTTGCCAAATATGCGCAGGTCTGACAAATCCAGGGTGATGGTCACTGGAAAACCCAGCTATGCTGATATGATATCTATCAAGGAGAAGTATATACAAGCCAAGGTTTTTAAGCTTCTACCCTTTATTTGATTCCTTATGTCTCCTGCTATTTTTCTTCTCGAGGGAGTGCATATTTCAAAGAATGTAATGTACAAGATCGTTCATTCAAACGTTCTTTTTTTTTCATTTTTTCATTTCACAGTATGCTGAGAAGATATTTGTTCGTAGATCGAGAGACTGCGATTTCCCACAATCAGTTGCACAACTAATGTGGGACGCAGTGTGTGGCAATGATAAAAAAGCTGTTTACCGGCTTATTGTCAATGGTGAAGCGGATGTGAATCTTGTGTATGACCAATTATCTTCCATGTCTTCGTTAACACTTTCCAGAGTAATGCTAATACCAGAGAGGATAAAGCGTGAGGATGTCCTACTCAGATTAAGAAACGAGTTGCTTGATAGAAACTCCTCAGGTAGTTCTTCAAATATTCCCCCTGAGGATACTACTGGTTGCTCTCTGCTTCACTGTGCTTGTGAGAAGGCAGACATTGGGATGGTGGAGCTTTTGCTGCAATATGGTGCAAATGTAAACGCCACAGATTCAAGAGGTCAAACGCCGTTGCACTATTGTATTCTCAGAGGCAAAGCAGTAGTAGCAAGACTGCTACTCACAAGGTGACTTGTTTCTTCTTTGAGCCACTTCTCCAAATTAATCCTTTTGGAAAAGTTTGTGTCTTGACAACAATTTGGGTGAATTTTTGCAGAGGGGCAGACCCGGAAGCTGTGAATGGAGATGGAAAAACCGCTCTCGACATCGCTGCAGAGTCGAAATTTACTGATACAGAAGTCCTTGCTCTCCTTTCAGACACGAATGGGTACAACCACAGACAGTGCTGATAAAGATACAAAAGCTTCACGGGCGTAAAATCTATGTTTCCATCAGTACTTTCAGGGATTTAAGAGCCAATCAACGGTTTCTAATGGTTCTTCGCCTACACTGGCCTCGAGCAAGCTTAGCCCGTAATTAAGTAATGTATTGATGTTTTGCGATGGACATAGGCTGCTTATTGGGAAGATTGTAGTGTATGTTGTTGTCGTGTTGTGTGTGTGTTTGATGTGGGACTATAGCATCCTGAGCTTGTCATGTCATGCGTTGTAACTTGTAAGCAACTTGCGGTTTGCTCATTTCTGCAGGAGTGTTAACCATAAATTATTTCATTAGCTATTTAAATTTGTGGTTTGGTTTTGATTTTGAATCTGCCTCTTCAAGTATAGATACAAAGCTGATTGATCATAAAGTACCTCAGGCAACAGTAACAATTTATTACAACATACGTTCGCAACTTGATCTATTAGTGACTAACGGAAATTTGTGGCTCGCTGTGTGTAATTTCAACTGGCTGAATCCAGAGTTAGCCCTTCAAAACATAGTGGGCCTTGAGTCCAAACATTAACTGTGGAGTGTGGACAGAAGATTAATTTGTCTGCTCTCGTGTCTCGTACAAAACATTCTGGTCTGGATTACAAAAATATCTAATGACATAATAGTTTTTTGTCTTTTGATTCCCATTCCACTAATTAAACCCTCATTACTTTGGTCAATTATGTTATCGAGACGTAGGGCCCAAGATATAGTTTATATAAAAATGTGTTCAAATCTGAAAACAAGATTAATCACTTTGAATAAAAGCACTCCGCATAAAGCTTTATCCTTTAACCAAAAAAATATAATAATTTTTGAAGAAAAAAAAAGGACATAGAAGAAGGGAGAAAGCAAATTATTCTTAGACAAACAAAGGGAACCACTTTTTGTGTAGTAATAATCTCACACGCTACGACAAAAGTGCACAAATTCCCGAGCCTCCCCAATCCAACGGTTCTATATCTCACTTAGCTTATCTAAATCAACGGTTGAAACCTCTCCTTACCGCAAGCCCCTCCTCACGGTACTCGATGTCTTGCTTTCGGCCACTCATGACAGCAACGAGAGCTGCCTTTCTTCCGCCTACGTGGACAGTGGGACCCGTACTTAGCATGACCATCTGACATATGGGTCCCACTCTAGGGCGGGAACACAGTTTTCTTCCTTTTCATTTTTTGGCTGTAACGGATTCGGTCATGCTTTTTGAGAGGAGAGAGAGAGAATCACACTCTCGCAGATACTGTGTCTTGGAAAGAGAGTCTAGAGAGAGAGAGAAAGAGAGAGAGAGAGTTTGTGTGTGTCTGTTTGGTTGCTGGATTATTGAGCTAAAAACAGTTTGGATAGTTTCGTTTGTTTTGTTTCATATTTCAACCACAGATATAGTAAAAACTGTGGAAACGAAGAAAGAAAAAACATCTCATTGAAGTTTGTTTTTTTGATTTTGAGAGAAACTAAGTTGGATACTTTTTTGTCCCCTCTTATCAAGGAAATTGTGGTTTCTTTTTTGTTTGTCACTTCTTAAAAATTTCGATTTTTTATTTTGGAGGAGAAAAAGAGAGAATTTTTGAGAGAGGAGCAGAGAAGAATATAATGAGCCAATGATTCTCATTCATCTTCTTTGTGAAGATTTTGAGTTGAATTCCATTTTCTCTTTCTTTGGTGGATTTTCCCGAGAATATATGTGGTTTTTGGGAGAAGAGGATTAGGTGCTTCACTGTAGCAGAAAAAAACACTAAACTTTTTTCCTGGTATCTTTTAGCTTTCGACAGCTTCAGCTTTCTTGGTTTCTCAGATTTGTGTCAAATCTTGTAAAAATAACCAAATGCTTTTCTACTTCGATTATTTCGATTTCAAGTGGCTCGTAAACGCAGCAATGGAGCAAAGAAGAAGAAGAAACGGCTACAACACTCTCTCTCTGCTCTTATTCTTCTTCTTAGTGTTCGCTTCAAGAACAAGCACAAGCGCAAGTTGTCGCCGAAGAACTGTGAAACACTTATCCACAACTCTACCATCATCTACACCACTCGAATCAAGAATCACTTCCAAGGTCATCATCATCAGCATCGTCTCCGGGATTTTAACCGGCTTGGTTTCAGCCTTAGTGTTAGCTTTCTTGGTCCGTTGCATTGTCAAATACATGAAACAGACGCCAATTCTCAAAGGCCCTGTGGTGTTTTCCCCCAAAATCACACCTAAATCTCTCCACGCAGCTTTGAGTAACGGCATCCAGTTGCTTGGCTCAGACCCTAATGGTAAATACTACAAGATGGTACTCGATAACGGTCTAGTGGTTGCGGTTAAGAGGCTAGGCTCACTTGAAGGAAACGGCTCACCAGAAGCAACTACTAGTAGTAAGTCGGTTAAGAGAAGGTTGCAGAAGGAGCTTGAGCTTCTTGCTGGGTTAAGGCATAGGAACCTTATGAGTTTAAGAGCTTATGTTCGTGAATCAGATGAGCTCTCTCTCGTCTATGATTACATGCCAAATGGTAGTCTTGAGGATGTGATGAATAAGGTTAGAGCTAAAGAGGTAGAGCTTGGATGGGAGATTAGGCTTAGAGTTGCTGTTGGCATTGTGAAAGGTCTTCAGTATCTTCATTTCAGTTGTGAGACGCAGATTCTTCATTACAACTTGAAACCTACAAATGTGATGTTGGATTCTGAGTTTGAGCCTCGGCTTGCTGATTGCAAATTGGCCAAGATCATGCCGAGTTCACACACAGCGGTTTCTTGCTACTCTGCTCCTGAGTCTTCTCAAAGTAACAGGTGCTTTCAAATCATCGACATTGCCTTTTGAGTTAAACTCATAATGATTCTCTTTTACTAACACTGGTAATGTATGCAAATCCTTGTGACAGATACACAGACAAAAGCGACATATTCAGCTTTGGGATGATACTTGGTGTTCTTTTAACGGGAAGAGACCCGACACATCCTTTCTGTGGAGAGGCTGCAAGTGGAGGCAGCAGCTTGGGACAGTGGCTGAAGCATTTGCAGCAATCAGGAGAAGCACGAGAAGCATTAGATAAGAGCATTCTTGGAGAGGAAGTGGAGGAAGATGAGATGTTAATGGCTTTAAGAATCACCATTGTCTGTCTTTCCGATTTTCCAGCAGACCGGCCTTCAAGTGATGAGCTTGTTCACATGCTTACACAACTGCACAGCTTTTAGACTAATGTTCTTGTATCAGACCTATCTGTGAACCCAATCTCTACCTACATCTGTAGTTACCATCAATATATTTCGTTAAACTTTGATCACGCAAAATGGTCCAAGAAATTGGTCTTACACTCTTACACCAAATGAAACATGGCAAGCAGTTCCCTAGCCTACTAACAGTAAACCAACAAGCAGTTTGCGATAATCGTGCGTACTCTAACTCAGAAGCAATACAATGAAAAACCGTAGATCAAGCAATGAGTTCGTAGAGTTAGTTTTCTACTTGCAATGCTCTAACAGGGGACCCGTTGCCAAATCTTGGTTGTATCAGTAACTCTGAGAGGTCACCACTCTCGAAGAAGGATTTGTGAAGGGCCTCTACACATCCTTCAGCTTCATCATCGTTTACTATAAGGGAAATATTCACCTGCAAGAATTTATAACAAGAAAAGAAATTTGTTAGGTGGGGACGAGAAGAGAGTTTTGTGATAAGCAGTGTTGTGTTTTTTTACCTTGGATGCTCCTTGTGATATCATCTGGACATTGATACCTTTGGTCCAAAGAACATGAAACGCCTGTCCAAAGTTAAAGAAAAAAACAAACAATTGAGAAGCGGGAGAACAAATACATCTTTCTTTGTGAGAAACTTGAAGTAATCTAGGTAGGAGGTAAGATCTAACCCTCTCTAAAATCAGGGAGGAATGTTGAACATTCCCAATTAGAGAGATTATTGCTCTTCCTTTAGAAAGATTCACAACTGCAATTTTCTCAAGTTCTTCAACTACATGATCAAGCTCCTGTTATAAGGCAAAAGAAAGAAAATGCCTTTAGAAAGAGCACATATATGGGTTGGAAAATAAACATTTCACAAGAACTTGCCTGTTGAATCAGCTCCCTGCTCCAAAGTTTTGAAGGGTCCAGTGTCAGAGATATACTGACTTCACTAGTGGCAACAACATCTACGGATATCTCAAGATCCTCGAATATCGAAAATACCTGACCACAATAGTGACGTTCGCATTGATTATTAACAGTACCTAAATGAGTATAGGCTGGAGAATCGGACCTTGCACCAATAAAATGAGTTCTAAGGAATGAAATTCTGAAACTTCAAAATGTAGATTCTTACCTTTGCAAGAAAGCCAACCTGACCAAGCATTCGCGTGCTTGCTATATCCAGCATGGTCACATTGCGTTTCAGAACAATGCTCGTTAAAACTGTCTGTCATACGAAAAAAGAAAAAAAAAATTGGTTTTCTACAACAAAAGCAGGTTAAGAAGAACAGAAATTAGGAGACTATATATATGTATATATACCTTGGTCATGTCTCTTGTTTTCGTGATGATAGTTCCAGGAGCTTTAGGGTTATATGAATTTTTAACCCTAACAGGAATCCCACCCTCTCTTGCTGGCCTCATTGACTGTGGGTGCAAGACCTGAGTATCTAATAACTCAGAAACAATCGAGCATTGCCATTGCACAAATTTTCATCTGATATCTAAAAACTGGACTTGAGTATTATATATCATACAGATAGAGTGGGACCTGTGCACCAAAATACGCTAGCTCGGCTGCTTCATCGAATGTCAGAAATGGTACTGGTGTAGCTCGTTTATAAATAGTAGGATCACATGTTAGAACACCATCAACATCTTTCCACACCTACTCAAATGAAAAAAGAAATATCCAAACTGTAAAGAGAATGCATGCAACGTTTTAAAGAAGACATTAAACTTTAAGTTTGTAGAAGAACCTGAATCTCTTGCAAGCCCAATGCTTTACCAATTGTGGTTGCCGTCAAATCACTGCCTCCCCTACCCAAGGTAGTAACCGCACCAGTTTTCCAACCCTATTATTGAATCAACTAATTAGGCGAGCCACAAGAACATAAATGAAAATCTTGGTTATCTGTAATGTTAGCAATACCTTCCCAAGGAAACCCGTTACAATAGGAACAGCAGGATCATGCATCCAATCATCATATAATCTCTTGGCAACGGCTGGATAAGTTGCTTCCAAGATATCCCCATTTGTGAAATCATCCGTTGTGATGAAACCAATTTCAAACGCATCGTACTGCAAAGTAATTGTCGATAAATCTACTTAGATTTGTTTGCAAGCCGGAACATAAGTGAGCATCTCCACAACATATTATCTAGAGTTGTCAAAATCCATTGTTATGCTCAAGAAAACTCAAACCAAGGCAAGTTTATCAAGCAAAATCAAATATACACCAAACTGTGTTCCTTGACAACTAAAACCAAAGTTATACCAAAATTTTCCGACCAATTCAGAGTATATACACTTTCAACTTGGTCTTCTTATATTCTAAACCCAAACTGAATTGAACATTTCTGATATCAATTTTATTAATTAGTCAACCCAATGATATATATGAAGAACTTTCAAGGAAAATTAAACTAATACTAAAATATGATGATGGACATACTTGGCGTGCCTTGACACCGATTTTGTTAAGATAAGCGGCGAAAATCCTTGTGGACAAGCACTCTCCAAAAGAGACTAAGTAGTCTCTTGTTCTAAGTGTCAACTCTTTCATCATGGCTATGCCTTTCAGGAGCTGCTCCAGTTCTTCTAAAAAGGCTACAAAATATATCCAAATCTAAAGACATCAATGCATGTAGACTCTTGAATGAACAGTTATGAGACTACTCAAAATAGCAAGAACGAAGCTCTAAGTGTTGCAAAGTCTACAAGTTACACGAACAAAGCTAAAAAAAATGGTTACACAAAACAACAGAGGGATCGATCTGGAGCTCTTTCACTGTCCTGAAAAAACAAAAACATATTCATCAAACTAACAGCAAGCAAGAAAGGATTCTCAAGGTACCAAATTAATCATTTCAGGAAATTAAAACCTGAGATGCAATTCCTTTATAATGCTCAACTCCTCAATCTCAGATGCATTAGAAACACCACAACTCACAGCCTTCTCTCCCGCCTTCACTAGCACCAAATCCGAAGTTCAAAATCAGTATAAATTCAAAAATTTGAATGGTAATAGAGAAAAAAGGAAAGAGCTTTCAGCATTTACAAGGAGGAGATTGTTGGTGGTTTTCCCCATTGCCGAAAGAACAATGACCGGACTTTCTTCCGGAAACGTCAAAATCAATTCCGCAACTTCCTTCATTCTCTCCGCCGACGCCACCGAAGATCCGCCAAACTTCATCACGCATGTGAATCCCTTCTCTTCTACATCCGTCTCCTTCATCGCGTCTGTCTTCTTCTCATCCAAGACAGCTCGTACAGTGCTTTTGAGGCATGAGCCTGAAACCTTCCTTGTGCGAGAGCCATCTCCAATGGATAACAAGAATTTCCTCGGGCTTTTCGGTGCAGCGAAATCGACACGATTCGGAGAGATCGGTAGCGTCGGCGAGTTTCGGTTGCCGGTTTGCGGCAATCTGGTGATTGGTGCATTGCTATGACACCGAACCCTAGCAGCCGCCATTGGAGAAGATGAAGAAGAAGGCCGAGACTCGTGTTGTTGTTGATAGGTTTAAGACGACAAAGATGAAATTGTACAGCTCAATTCAGTCATTGAGACGCCAAAGAAGGAAACTTTGAAACCCTCCTCTGTTTCTGTTCCAAAACGCTGTCGGTTTATAACAAACGAATGGTTTGATTTGACCCGCACCCGCGTTAGTTGTTGTACTTGTTGTAATAAAATCGACTGTCTCAAATCTCAATCATTTCTCACGAAAAGCTCTAACATTTTGAAGAATTTTTCATCAACCATGACGATTCTCACGTTACAGTCCTCGTATTCGTTTAGCCCTTCCCGGGTTCCGTTTACAAAGCACGCAAATTTCGATCAAATTCCGTCGTGGGTTTCTCTGAAATCGAGCACTTCTTCAGTCAAAATCGAGCATAAGCAAGGGCAAGTTGAGAATCTTCATTTGGTTTCGTTATCAAAACATGGGAAGCTCAACGAAGCATTTGAGTTTTTCCAAGAAATGGATAAAGCTGGCGTCTCCATCAGCCCGTATTCTTACCAATGTCTCTTTGAGGCTTGCAGAGAATTGAGGTCTTTATCTTATGGGAAACGTCTGCACGATCGCATGAGAATGAAATGTGAGAATCCTTCTGTGACTCTTCAGAACTGTGTGCTTCAGATGTACTGTGAGTGTGGGAGCTTAGAAGATGCAGATAAACTGTTCGATGAAATGCCTGAGTTAAACTCTGTTTCTCGGGTAACGATGATATCTGCTTACGCCGAACAAGGGCTTTTGGATAAAGCTGTTGGTTTGTTCTCGAGAATGCTAGAGTCAGGAGACAAGCCTACTTCTTCCGTGTTTACTACACTCTTGAAATCTTTGGTAAAGCCTAGTGCTTTAGGCATTGGTAGACAGATTCATGCTCATGTTATACGTGCTGCGTTATGTAGCAACGCATCTATAGAGACTGGGATCTTGAATATGTACGTGAAATGTGGTTGGTTAGTGGGTGCTAAGCTAGCGTTCGATCAGATGGCAGTGAAGAAACCGGTGGCTTGGACGGGATTGATGGTAGGTTATACTCAGGGTGGAAGAGCAAGAGATGCTTTGAAACTGTTTGTGGATTTAGTAACAGAAGGTGTCGAATGGGACACTTTTGTGTTTTCGGTTGTTCTTAAAGCATGTGCTTCTCTTGAAGAGCTTAATCTTGGCAAGCAAATCCATGCCTGCGTCGCTAAGCTTGGACTGGAATCTGAAGTCTCGGTTGGAACGCCACTAGTTGATTTTTACATCAAATGTTCAAGCTTCGAGTCTGCTTGCCGTGCATTCGAAAAAATCTCTGAACCGAACGATGTTTCCTGGAGCGCAATCATTTCTGGATACTGCCAAATGAGTCAATTTGAAGAGGCTATCAAGACCTTCCAGTCTTTGAGAAGCAAAAATGCGGCGGTTCTAAATTCTTTCACTTATACTAGCATATTCCAAGCATGTTCTGTGCTTGCAGATTGCAACATTGGTGGCCAAGTCCATGCAGATGCTATAAAAAGAAGTCTGGTTGGATCTCAGTATGGAGAAAGTGCTCTCATTACGATGTATTCGAAATGCGGATGCTTAGATGACGCCCACGAAGTCTTTGAATCTATGGATGACCCCGACATTGTTGCTTGGACAGCTTTCATATCAGGTCATGCCTACTATGGAAATGCCTCGGAAGCTCTGAGGTTATTTGAGAAAATGGTGAGTTGTGGCATGAAGCCAAACTCAGTTACATTTATTGCGGTTTTAACCGCCTGCAGCCACGCAGGCCTTGTTGCACAGGGTAAGCATTACTTGGACACGATGCTTCGGAGATATAAGGTGGCTCCGACTATTGACCATTATGATTGTATGATTGACATTTATTCCCGTGCGGGACTATTAGACGAAGCTCTTAAGTTTATGAAGGATATGCCTTGTGAGCCTGATGCAATGAGCTGGAAATGCTTTCTAAGTGGGTGTTGGACCCATAAGAATCTTGAACTGGGTGAGATTGCTGGTGAGGAACTTCGCCGACTCGATCCAGAAGATACAGCTGGATATGTTCTACCGTTTAATCTGTATACACAGGCTGGAAAATGGGAAGAAGCTGCTGAAATGATGAAACTTATGAATGAGAGGATGTTAAAGAAGGAACTGAGCTGCAGCTGGATCAGAGAGAAGGGTAAGATTCATCGGTTTATAGTGGGTGATAAACACCACCCACAAACTCATGAGATCTATGAGAAGCTTAAGGAGTTTTGATGATTTTATGGAAGGTGAAGTGTTTCAGTGTAGTATGACAGAGAGAAGAGAACAGCTTCTTGATCATAGCGAGAGACTTGCCATTGCATTTGGGCTGATATCTGTGAATGGCAATGCCCGTGCACCTATAAAGGTGTTCAAGAATCTCAGGGCATGCCCAGATTGCCATGAGTTTGCAAAGCATGTGTCTTTGGTGACAGGACATGAAATCGTCATCCGAGATTCTAGAAGGTTTCACCATTTCAAGGAGGGGCAGTGTTCTTGCAACGATTACTGGTGACTAGTGATCTTTAGTGTCTGTATCAGTATCACTTATCAGGCTGTAGATACTTTAAATTCGATACTAATCCAACAAGAATGAGTCTGCAAATTAACGCTAAGACCGAGCAAACGTGGATATATTATATTATATGTCAAAAGTATAACGCAATTCTTCGGTTTACAAAACTGGATTAACATTTTCCTGACTGCAAAGTATTCGAACCAAACAGGAAAAAAGCCGTAGGATATACAATACTGTTAAAAGCTGTGGTAACATGACTGTTCTGGAATCCTGAGGTGTAAAGTCATGACTACTGGTTGGACCTGGAGGCTTCCCACAATCTACGTTCTATCCGCAGCTTTCTTAGCTCTGTTAGCCCAACCTCAACTGAAAATTTGAAGTAACCAGTTTAGTAATTGTCTTATGGGTAACTCATCTTATGACAAAAAGGAGTTTGGTATGATAGACTGTACCTTCCATGGCGTCATGTGAAGATGGAGAGTGTGCACTCCTGCCAATCCAGAATCGAAGACGTTGTCTCGCAATGTCTACTTCTATCCCAAGGGAGAGTGCCCTTCTCCAAAAGTACGTGAGCCAAGCCTGCCAAAAGTTCCATATGATTTAGTTCCAAGGGATACATAGAAGAACAGAAAACAATACAAGGATAAGCCCATGAGAGAATCAGAGAAAGCGAGAAAGAGGTTGTGGGTTCTTTACCTCCTTGAAGAGAATATCTTCAGACTCTTCTGGACTCAGTTCTGCAAAGAATCAAAGGCCAAGGTAGAATTAACAAGAAGTGTTTGCACTCTTTGCTAAAGTAGTAAATGAAATGTCAACATAGAATACTGACATTATATTTATGTATTTTCATAGTCTTAATTCTATCAAGAGTTTGTCATTGTAACGTTGTTGATTATTCTATGTTCCATATCCTGAATTGCATAATACATAGAAGTTAAATAAACTTACCAAGTGCCTCCATGACCTTAGGGCCACCTGGTGATTTTAGCTCACCGGATTCAGATTGTCGAGAAGTACTAGCCAACCTTAGCTGGGCTAATATGATAGTAATGGCAACTTCAACCTTCAAAAGAACAAGCATAGTCCATGAGAAAAATGAAAGAGATGCCCATGAATCAGAACAAGAGAGTATGAGAATAAACCTTTAAAGAAGTTAGCTCCTTTAGACCCATTTCCACAGAGAGCATACTCTCAATGTTTCCCTCTCCTGTCAGATCATTTATATCCTGAACAAGCTGGCTCCTCTTATCGTTCTCCTCAGAATCTGGTCAGATGGTTTCATAGCCAATAGATATTTTACAGTGATGAGAAGTGACATTCAAAATCATAGAAAGTTATTACAGACGGTGTCTTAGACGAGACAGTAACATGACTGAGTAATTGCTTACCTTTGTCCCAACTTTCTTCCTTAGCCTTCTGCCCAGCTGATAGCACAATTTCAAAAGGAAGAGGTGCCAGAGATGACCAGTATTCGTACTTGGATGTAGCGATATCGGAACATATGCCTGAAATGCAAACATGCACAGACGTCAGAAAGCAAAGATAAATGATATAACAAAAGTTCTAGGTATGTTTCTTGTTGTATACTCATCTACTCCTTACCATATCTGGCAGCTAAGCCCCAATACCGAGCTAGCCAGCACCGCTTAAGAACAACTTCCTCCTGAAAAGCATACAAGGGTGTGTTACTTTACTTAAAAAGAAAAATGCTTATGTGTAAACTGCGCAAAAAAACATGAAAACAAACCATCTCTTTTTGGGTCAATATCATTCTATGTGTCATTGTTCGTAGAGCGTTGACTTCAGATTCAGCTCCTTGAAGCTGTGCTACTACAGCAGCAGTCTCTTGTTTTGCGTTCTGAATCAAAATGAAACATAGAACATATAAGACTTCTACATTTTCATTAATTAGCACCTCACAATAAATGTGAGACACAAACGGAAAAAAAAAGTGGCCTACCTCTACTTGAGACCGAAGAGCAGTAGTCTCCTTACTAGTGTCATCTCTATTCTGCCTTGCATCTTTAAGGGCCGCCTGTCATAGAATGAGTGCTAGTGAATCTAAAAGCCAGAACAACATTTTTAAACTTGGAAACAAAACACTAAGTAATAGCATATCCTGAGGGAGCTTTGGAATACCTCTCTTTGACGTAAAGCAGCTTCTTTTCTGCAGCATTGAGACAAAGTACATTCATGTAAAATTATACTATTTAACAGAAGAACCGATAAACATGCAATAAATTGTATTGATATTGAGTACCTGCTCAGAAGTTTAGCTTCCAAGGATACACCTTCTCCCAGAGAAGTTACCTAAAGTTTGTCTCAACGGTGAGAACAGTTTTAGAAATAAAAAAAAAAGTAAAAATAATTATGCATACAGGCAAGTTAATCATTTCCCCCAGTTACCTGTTTTTCAAGCTCTCTCACCCTGGCTTCTGCTTCCTTGCATCTCTCATCCTCAAGCCTAAGCTGTTAATAAGCTCAAACATAGAGTAAGATTACTCTGGAGATAAATGGAAACCAAACAAGACAAGACTTTTTACTCTATAATTTTAACCTTTTCAAGAATACTCTCATTCTCCTCTTGCAGCATATCCAGCTGTGATATAATCTAACTGTCAGTTTCCTTCTAAGAAATTCTTCATAAAAAATCCACAAAAAAAAAAGGCAAGAAATTAGCATACTTCATCACGAAGTGCAGATGCTTCATGCTGATCTTTCGAATTTTTTGCATTAGGTTGCCCTATATCAGCTGAAACCCTGCAATGACAAAAAATTCCCAGTCTTGAACACAAACTCAAACTAGTCTGTAATATGAAGATATAATTTCAAGATTCTTCTTCTTCTTCACCTCTTTTCAGTCTGCTGGGTTCTTAGGAGTTCCAACTGGTGATGGATTGGTAGTTTGGTTCCTTTGAGACAGTTTGCTTGGCGGGACAGGCGGTTGTGATGCTCTAACAGAAACGGCTGGAGTGTTCTGAGATAACTGTTTTTTTTTTTTTTTTTTTTCACAATCACCAACAATCATCCGATTAGAAGACAATCTGAAACATCCGTAATAGTTTCCCTTACTACTTACATTCCTTAATTTTCAAAAATCAGGTCCCAATCTAAAATTGGAAACTAGAAACCAATTTCCTTAAATCTCTGCGGTTGAAAGTGATCAAATTTGGTAAATTTGGGTCAACAGATATCTTACAGAAACCGAGAATCACGGATTTGTTAAATCTACTCAGGCGATCGAATTTACCGCAGGGGAGGAAGATCTGGCGATCTTGGGAGGAGGAAGAACAGAGGAAGCAGCAGGTCTAGGTTTAGCAGCAACGAGATTAGCTGTGGAAGAAGCATTATTTCTCGTGAAGGATAGAGGAGGAGGAGGAGCTCCATAGCGGAAACCTAGGTCATCGCCACCGACATCATCGTCGTCTTCGTCGTCGTCGTCGGTAGTCTGTGAAGCCATGACCTTAGCAAGCCTCTGAGCTGCGGCTTTGGCTGCGACGTTCTGCGCTCGTTTGACGTTTGACATTCCAGTGACGGAAGAGGATCGAGCGTGGTGGTGACGCACCGGAGAAGAAGGAGCGACGGAGGCATTGGTGGTCCCTGACTCGCCGCTCCATTGACGGAAGTAGCTGGGGCTTTCCGTGCGAGCCCGTTCCATTTGGAAGCACAAAATGTGACGTATACACGAGAGCTGAGTCGCGAGATGCAGACCTAGATCTTCTTGGTGATGGTGTGATTATGGAGTCAGACAAAAGGTAACTTTGTTTTTTTTTTTTTTTTTTTCTTAGTTTGAACAAAACAAAGAGTTGGGTAAAAGTACTTGGTACTTTGGTAGGTACTTACGAAGTGTAAAACCAAAGTTAACAGCCTAAACCCAAATGTTTTTAATGCAAGTGGGTAAAATACTAAATAAGGAAAATTGCCAAAAAATATAATACTATATTCTACATAAGAAAAAAAACTTATTTTACCACATAGTTCTCCAAACAGTTCACACTAATGTGTATCTTTTAGTATGTCAATCCTTTCGTATGTATCTAAATTTCAAATTATCTTTGTGTTTCTTCACTATTAAGTGTGATTCGACTGAAATTTTGCATAAAGTAAACTCGGCTCTAGTCATAGTAAAAGGTGCAGACTCTTACGGCTAAAATTGACGTTAAGAGGAAACACACAATGTCAACGGGCCGATAATTCAGTTATGACATTGAGAAGGTAGTTTGGTGATAGGCCTATTGAGGCCCATTTGAGTCATAGTACGATGGAGCAAAACGCAGCAACATATGTCAAAAGAAAGACACTCGGCAATAGTCGTGATATGCACTAGCTAGTAATAGCATGAAAGATAATGTATGTAAAATATTCAATACATTTTACATGCGTTAACGTTACTCGCAACCCCAGAAGATACAACAATAAAAAAACATCAATCGGGGCATGCATATTCCTACTGAATTAGATACTCTTTTCGTTTCTTGATCATTCGACATATCGCACCAAAGAAAAAGCCTTAAGGGAAGATAAATAATCGAAACCACCCGCCCAAAAAAAAAAGAGGGAAAAAAAAAAAACAATTGAAGAAGGTGGGATGTTGAGTTAAAAGAAGAAAGGGTGGGCAGTTTATTTTTATTGAGAATGATATGGTGTTATATAAAAATAAATAAATAAAATAGAGAAGAAAGAGATATATATATATATCTATATATATATAATTAAGAAAGAGTCCTACCATAATGGAGGACCATGAGATGATCAGACGTAGATGAGTTTGGAAGCAAAGTAAAGTTTTGTGAAAGAGAAGAATTGTCTCTATTTCCTCTCCAGATTGCATCTCTCACGTGTTGTAGTGTCAACACTGGCTCCAGTTCTTGCCCTCTGCATCTTATCTGTACCTGCTTTTCATTTTTATTTCATTTTACAACAACACAAAAAACAATTATTAGTACTACGCTTAATAATAGCACTAACATGTTAATCAGAATCAAAATTTAACTAGGTGATTAAATGATACACTAGAAAAAAAACATAGACCAAAGCTAAGAGCTAGCTAGGTTTGCTTAGATTTAGCATTGAGTGTCTAGATTTCGTCATAACATAGATCTATATATATATATATCGACAAAGAGTTTCCCATAAACCCACCATATATAAAAACATTCAGACCGAGTCTTAAATGACTGTGTGGCCTAAGTAAACGGGTAAATTAATGAAACTCAAACGAGATAAGATGAGTATATTGATAACTGATGGGGGTTTGAATGTGATAATAATTGAATAAATTGGGTTTGATGAGATCATTGCTTCGTAGGGGTGACGGAGTGAGAGTGATGGCAAAAAGCCACGTGTCACGGTGGCTTCGCAATGCCGTAATTATTCCATCTCTACTTTACTTCTAAGAGATTCCTGATTTTCTAACACAATGCTTTTTAAAGAACGAGCAACACCAACAACAATGACTCCACCACTTATTTCACATATAATAAGCTAAAGAAAACTATGCAACACATATTCACATATGATTTACTTGATCATAGATTTGAAATGGTACCCACGATTTCCAAAATCTTAATCATTTCGTGGCCCACCCTTTTTTCCTACCCGTAATGTATTTTCCAGTATTATGACTTTTCCAAATAGACTTTAATTTATGCTATATGCCGCAACGTATGAGTATTCAAATGGTAAGGAATATTTCACAAATCCATTTTAGTTATAAAAAAAATAAGCCTGAGTGTTTCAAATGAATAATCAAATGCCCACAAAGCAAATTAACGTAAGTTTATCGTTAGATCCAAAATATGATTTCAAGCGTTCCAAACCATATCCTAACTTTATCTCCTACAATTTTTTCTTACTCTTATATTCATATCTCTATTCTTACAATATTTATACTAGATATAAAATGAAAAATCTACGTTCCTTAAGGAAAGGTAGGTGTAAATAATTACATTGAATAATATAATATACAAGGATGTTGTGCCGAAAAGATAACTAAGTTGATTTCTAAACAGAGGAAACACAATGGAGACACTACCCCATGAATTTCACCATCATCTCATGCACGTCTTCTCTTTACGTTTTGCTGACTAAGGTTTGCGACCCAAAAATACATTTTAATTTTTTCCCGTAGTTTTTTTTTGTTCAAAAATACCCATAGTTTAGTAGCTACATATATAGAAACTAATTTCATTATAATGTAGTTGATGCTGTTAGATTCGTTCTATTAAGTACCTAGAAATACACGAAATGGAATACTGTCTACAGTTGCTATAAATTATACATATTCTTTGGTTAGCATTATACGATAGTAATTAGCATATGAAAGTGGTGTTCTATCTCACACATCAACATCTTAATATTTATATTTTATCATTAAAGGACCCATGTACATATATAAATTAATGTAAAATTGTATATAAAATAGGGACCATAGAAGTCGTAGTCGGATATGCATAAATATTAAAATGTTTTGCATGCATCGCATCACTAACTTAAAAGGATCATATTCATGGCTCCCTTATCTGCCCTTTAGAGCCATTTTGTTAATTTTCAAAAATGCAATTTTCTTTCAGCAAATTGCAATGATTCTGTTGTTGAAGGCGACTTCATGCATTGCTTTTCCCCGACGTAGAATATGTTTTTAACACGTAAAATACATTATTTATTCACATATTATATATATGTTGCTGTCCAGCTTATTATATATATGTGTGTGTGAAAATTCACGTGAATAACATTTAGATTCTGGAGGGAAAAAATTATGGCATAGATCTGGACCATCTGGTTGGACTGCATATGCTACTCAAATGCATACGTTAAAATTATGTAATTCCTCATGTTCTGAATTTGTTTTGGTGCATTTTCTGAAGAACCCGAGATTAATTCAAATTACGACTTACTAGATGTGGTTTCCGATACACATGGAAGTGATGTAAACAAAGAATCAAAAAAGAACTTTTGGTGATTTGTAGAATCATTCGACGAGTCTTATAAATCTCCAAGATACCAAATTAGTCGTTCGTTTAGAAAGTGGACAACCCATTGGCCAATAGCAAATAATTAGTCGTGCCAACTATTAGTTTTACGAGTAGCCGGATCATTACACGATCCAACTCTCAGTTTTACGTGTAGCCGGATCAAAGTTTTCAATACCGTTGTTAAAGAAAATGTAGTGGAGAAGCTAATTAAATAAAGTCTTGCTGATAAAGACACGATGTGTGATTCGAAACAAAAGGAAAACATCTAAAATTTAGATAGATGAAGTGGATGGGTGATAAGGAAATATTTAAGAAAGTGCAGCACTTAAAGAGGGTATGAGTACGATTGATGGAGGAAGGCATTTCAAGCACCAAATTCATCAGGAATTTATGAAGGAAAGGGTCCTACACGAGACACTAACAAACAATTAGCTAAACCAAGGCGAGAGAAGGAGACTGTTGGTGTTGATGAGCCACTTCTAACATAAGCATGACGGCTTACGTGGGAGAAAGAAAATAGAAGAGATGCTTTAATTTGTGAAGTTTTTTAAAAAAAAATTACGTTCAAGCATCTCCTCCTAGATAACATTTTTAGAATATTAAAGGACATAACAAAAAAATTGGAATGTTTTTCTATATCAAAAGGTAAAACTATAGCCTAAATACAAAATTCATGCGGAATTTATAAATGAAAACATTATAAGAATTCTAACCCAAAAAAAAGCTAAGGCTGGTTATGAAAACAAATCAGAGGTAATTTGTTGGAATCCTAATTATTATTATTTTAATCTATGGTGAGTTATAATAAAGCTTCTAGTAAAATAAAAAGTATTTATCCAAAATAATACTAAAGAAACGAGGGTTTTAGGATCGTTAAAGGGCTGAAAAAAAAATAGAGTAGTTAATTACAATAAAAAAAACAAACAATGGAAAGTAATAACCATTTGATCATATGTACTTCTTTATTTTATGGAACGAAGAACGAGCTGGCAGAAAATTCATGGGGCGCAAAAATAATTTCGAAATTTATGGATTACTTTTAGCTTTTAAAGCCTTTTGTTTTCTTACGTCTAAAAAGTCAAAGGAAACTTAAAAAGAGGGAGAAAGACAAAAATGGAAGAACAATGCCTCCACGAAGTCATATTATGGCTGCCTAATCATTACATTCATATTTATTATTCACTCTTGATACCTATGCCCTACCCAAATCTGTTACACACACCATCATTAGTATATGTAAATAGATTTTCATACACAAAATAAGTTGTATAAACACGTATAATGAACATAACTTGTAAAATTAATGAACATAATTAATGATTAATGATTATCCAAAGAACAGCCCATGATGACCTTGTGAACGTAACCCTATTTTTTTGTATGTATTTAATCCAACCCCTTTTTTTGCAAGGTATTTAATCTAACTTTAAAAAGGTTAGAACTATTCAATATCAATCTTCAAGAAATTTCAAATGTTGTGCGCTAGTATGCTAATTTACTGATTACAAATTCCATGTTCTATATATAGACTTATTTACATATGAAGTATTATATGAATATATATAAAATATTTGTCAAATGTTTTACCTTTGTATTTAGTTTTCTATTATTTTCCTTTTGTATAGTTTAGGAGAAATAGAGAGTAAATAAACAACTTTGTCAATGAGAACGTAATTATTTGATCAAGATATGACCATATATATATATCACATAATGTGTATAAAGTACACAAATATGCATACCCACATTTGCATTTTATATTGCTTGTTATCATAACCTGTCATACTTCATGGCATGGCTTAATGCAACAAGACAAAAAAAACTTAATGATTTGATTAAGTATTATAGTTTAGTTTATCTGCATTCCAGATTAATTAACTTAAACAATGAGTTGACCTAATTAAGTATTATAGTTTAGTTTATCTGCATTAATATATTCCAGATTAATTAACTTTAATAGACCTCTAAACTTCTAAGGAATGTTATTCAGGAAAACATGCTTACAAGTTACAATCAGTCGTCTTTTTATATTAAAAACAATCAAAAATCATCTCAATGAACTCTGTCCTTTTTTGGTAAAATTAAATTAATCTGTCTTATTATCCGTTCTTATATAGATTTTTTTTCTATTTCATATAAAATGAATATATAATCTGGTACGTATTTTTAAGTATATTCCTATGCATTATATTTTATATATATGCATGGATCAAAGCAAGCAAGAAAATTCTTCCTAAAATACACATTTTAAAAAAATATAATCTTAAAATGTGTATTTAAAAAAAATAAAATAAAGTGTATTTCAAAGTCTCATGCAATTTAGTACGACGTCCCAAAGATTCATTCTGTGTGGCTTTCAAATATGTCGAAAAAATGGGAAGAAAAGGAAAAAAACAAAAAAAAAAAAGAGAAAGGGGCTCACGTAAGTATCAAAAGCACACCATTAATAACGTTTTATGCACATTATAATTACCGAAGTATGGAATGATACATTAGGCTTTAGCAGAGAAAAGAGGTCTAGATTTTTTTGCTGTAATTATTCGTTTGGCAATAAAAACTATAATTATGATTTTACGGGATCATAAAAGTTATAGCGTATTATGGGTAAGCGAGCGCCTAAATGCACATATATCAATGATTAAAATTTGCACGAGAAGCATCGTACGTAATTTTAGGGATTGAATTCTATTTCTTTTCATCAAAAAACAAATGTAAAGGACACTTTTTGTTTCATGAATTCGACTAGTAAGATTTTAAATAAGTCAGCATGCATATGATAGGAAGTTACTTTATTGATTTCATCATTTGAGATGATAGCTAGCTCTAGAAGAAGCGTGCGATATAGCTATAGTAACAGTTGTACGTGCATGTATATATGTCATGTTCATGTTCATGTACGTATTTTCATGTGACATGCATATTTACATTTGATTTCAATGAACTGAGATTTTTAACGATGCGGTATGACGTCATCGTCAGTATCTCTCCAAACTAGTTGAGCTATTTGTTTGGTTTGTGTGACTTATAACTTTAAAACTTAAAACAGATATTAGTTTCAAAAATTTAATCTTTATGTATATTGGTCTGTACTGGGTAGGTGAATATCCCATTTATATATAAAAGTAATAAATCAGAGGATGCACTCATCTCTAATGAAAATTTGATGACACTAGAGACTAATTAATGGCTCGACCGTTAATCAATTATACCCCTGAAGTTCCTGAACTATAAAAAGGAGCAAGTAAGACAAACTCGAAAAAGGTTGAAAATCAATTCATGGATAATAAGCATATAAAAACAAAGAATGAACAAAACGGCTTATACCTAGCAACGACATCTACTTGTGACCTAATTAACATGGAGACACTTTTGTGGCAATTTAGTTCCGATGTTGCTGTCATGTTCCTCAGTACACCAACCCCCATGAATATACCCTTTCCACGTTTTCTTCTTTTCTTTTACTAATATGTTTCTGTTTTTATCGTACTATTCTCATCATCTTTTATGCTTAAAAAGTATTTATGTAACGTTTTACATTTTTTAATTTTCTTTTTAACTAAGGAGATTGTAGTTACGGCAAGCAACGTGTACATGGAATCTAGAACAATAAAGTTCAAGAAAGGGAAATTAAATATATGAGATGAGATAAAATAAAAAACCTGGGATTCGTGCTCCAATCGCAACTTATTCACCAAATATTTCATCAACAGTCGAACGGTCATCTTCCCGTCCCTACCAAATCCAAGAACACCAACATTAATTAGTCATAAACTTTTGATAAAACCAACGTCGTTTTATCTGTCAGTTCTTATTAATTAGCTAGCTCTCTTGAAGAAATAGAATCTTAATATATATATAACCACGAGTACTTACTTGATTCTCAAGTAGCTCTTTGGTATCTGAGGCAAGAATGGTTCTACCGTCCTAAAACGTTCACCAAAGACAAAACCAAGAACTTTAAACTTTAAGATAATTAGTTATATAAGATCTTGAAAACACCTTATATATATGAATAAAACCAAGAATATCTCCAAAATCGGATTTCTTGTTAGTTTGACACGGTTTTTTGGTTATTAAGAAATTATGGATCTTAAACAATATAGTCTCATATCCCTTTACAAAAAAAAAAAAACAATATAATTAAAATTTAGCACTTACTGGTTTTGAGAAGCTTGAAGGAGGAACCAAACGCCCGAATTGGGTCGTCTAGGAGGATCAATGACTCGAAAACTCGAGCTTGGACCAGCCACCACATCCGGATTGTTATTCCCTATTAGTTGCGGCTGAAAACTGGAGCGACCAAAGTACGGCCCCATCAATGGCAACATCAAAGAAGCAGATGATGACGATGAAGACTGCATTAGGTTTTGTGGGACAAATGGTGTTCTAAACGCAGCAGCAGCCGCCCAAGAACCAATCATCTCCTGATCAGGCCTGGTAGGGAACATCATTAATGGATTAATCATCATCCCTCCTGGTTGATGCTGGTGATGAAAGAGTGATGACAATGGAAGACCAGTGGTTTCTTCTCTATTTGAACCCCCAGAGAAAAGGTTAAGCTCTAGAAAAGAGTCTCTCCTAGCCGTTGGATCGGTTTGATGTTGTTGCCGATGGTCGAGATCCGGTTTAACTTCCTCTTCGTGGCCTATGCTTAACCGGAGCCACCCTTCTTGTCTCATCTCATGATCTTCGGTTTCATTGTCGTTGTCATTATTATTGTTATTGCTATTGTTGTCATTGTCCTCGTCCTTGGAGCTTAACCTAGAAGTTGTA